>CM076570.1:1086623911-1086770566 GCA_034641835.2 Pinus albicaulis | reverse complement strand
TGAGAGGACCAAATTGGAAACTCCCTTTCCATATTTCTACAGATGCTTTAGATACAGCTCTGGGAGCTGTGTTGGGTCAAAAGGATTTAGTCCCTTATGCCATTTACTATACTAGTAAAAATTTGACTCCTACTGAGTTGAACTATACTGTGACTGAAAAAGAGTTTTTAGCTGTTGTTCATGCAATCAATAAGTTTAGCCATTATATAACAAGCTATGAAACTTTTATTCATACTGACCATTCTGCAATTAGATATCTAATGAAAAAACCTGTTACTAATGGCAGAGTGACAAGATGGCTCTTAATTTTGCAAGAATTCAATATTACTGTGTTGGATAGACCAGGAAAACAAAATACGATGCATTTGATTTCTTGTCTAGAGTTCGAAAGCCAGATGACCCACCTGTGGATCAGGTTTCTTGTTGAATGGCACATTTGAGTGGCTAAGACTCCTTGGTACATGCGGAGATATTCTTAACTATTTAGTTACGGGCGCTTTCTGTTGTTTAGTGGAAAAATAAAGAACAATGGGGGAGAGTTCAAAATATTCATGGATTTCCTAACGAATTGTTTAAAAGCAGAGGCAGATCTTGTGATGGAAGATATTATAGGAAGATAAGTATTTTACAATGTTATGAGAATATTAAGCAATGAACCTGCGGACACTTTGCAGACAAAAGGACGGCCTATAAAATCCTTTCTTTGGGATATTATTGGCCTTACCTCTTCAAAGATGCAAAACAATATGTCAAAAGGTGTGATAGCTGCCAAAGAGTAGGGAAACCTACCCTTTCAAATGAAATGCCATTGCAAACACAGGTACTCATTGAACCCTTTGAAAAATGGGCTTTGGATTTCATTGGACCTATTAATCCACCATCTAAGCAAAAGAAGTATATATTGGTTTGTACTGATTATGTTACTAAATGGGTAGAAGCCAAAGCATTAGTGTTTGCTACTGAAAATTCAGTTGTTAATTTTCTTTATGAGGATAATTTTACTCGCTTTGGTGTTCCAAGAGAAGTTGTGACAGATCAGGGAAGCCAATTCACATCCAACTTGGTGGAGAAGCTGATGGAAGAATACAAAATCAAGCATAGAAGATCTACTCCTTACCATCCGCAAGAAAATGGTCAAGTGGAGTCTACAAACAAAGTTCTCGAAAGTATCATCACCAAAACTGTTCATCTACATAGAAGAGATTGGGAAGAAAGGCTTTCTGAAGCCTTGTGGGCCTACAGAACTACATGGAGAAATACAACAGGACATTCTCCCTATGAAATTGTTTATGGGAAAGAAGTCCTGCTCCCCATTGAGTTCCAAGTCAAGACCTTCAAGATAGCAATTCAGTTGGGGATGGATTTATCAGAAGCTCAAAAGCATAGAATGGAGCAGTTGAATGAGCTAGATGAGATCAGACAAGAGGCAATTCTAAGAACTGATCTAGTTCAATATTAGAGAGCTAAATGGCATGAAAAATACATCAAAGAGAAGAAGTTTCAAGAAGGAGATTGGGCATTTTTATTTGATTCCAAGTTTAAAGATTTTAAAGGAAAATTTCAGACTCATTGGCTTGGGCCATATGAGATTGAAAAGATCTTTAGCAATGGAGCGGTAAGAATCAAGACCATTGATGAATTTAAAACTCCTCTTATTGTGAATGGCCACAGATTAAAAGTATATCATAAGCCACTCTCAAAAGAGGAATTTGTCAAAATGTTTCAAGAAAATTTTGCAATCAGGCTGGTACAGAAGAATTCTTCTTCTCCACCAGCCTAGCCTTTGTTCTTTTCTGTTCATAAAAATAAAAAAAATAAAAAAGGAAGAGAATTTTTTTTTGTATAAGCCTGAAAACCAATCATTGATTGGCAGTCTTATACAGAAAATGTAGGGTGAAAATCAGGAACACCTGACACCCTATATTTTCCAAAAAAAAATCTCTCTTTCAATTCACAGATTTTGTGACCATCCACTCCATTCCATTCCACTTCATTCCACTTCATTTCACTCCACTTCATTCCATTTCAATTCATTTCATCTATTTCATTTCATTTCACCAATAAATTTTTCTTTCATGACCATTTTCATTCAGTAAGTTATTATCCGTCTATTTCCATTCACCCAAATAATAGCCGTGTCAGTTTCCGCAGCTGACACCTGTTTCCGCAGCTGATACCAGTTTCCGCAGCCGAAAGCAGATTCTGTAGATACCACTCTGTTTTTCAAAAGAATGTACAGTCAGATGTATTTTCACAATCATGAAATAAAATGCAGGTATGAAGACATATTATGAAGACATGGGGCATTCAAGACATCAATGAAAACTTGGTGGAGAAGTTGATGGAAGAATACAAAATCAAGCACAAAAGATCTACTCCTTACCATCCGCAAGCAAATGGTCAAGTGGAGTCTACAAACAAAGTTCTTGAAAGTATCATCACCAAAACTGTTCATCTACATAGAAGAGATTGGGCAGAAAGGCTTCCTGAAGCCTTGTGGGCCTACAGAACCACATGGAGAAATACAACAGGACATTCTCCCTATGAACTTGTTTATGGGAAAGAAGTCTTGCTCCCCATTGAGTTCCAAGTCAAGACCTTCAAGATAGCAATTCAGTTGGGGATGGACTTATCAGAAGCCCAAAAGCATAGAATGGAGCAATTGAATGAGCTAGATGAGATCAGACAAGAAGCAATTTTAAGAACTGATCTAGTTCAATACCAAAGAGCTAAATGGCATGACAAGTACATCAAAGAGAAGAAGTTTCAAGAAGGAGATTGGGCATTGTTATTTGATTCCAAGTTTAAAGATTTTCAAGAAAAATTTCAGACTCATTGGCTTGGGCCATATGAGATTGAAAAGATCTTTAGCAATGGAGTGGTAAGAATCAAGACCATTGATGAGTTTCAAACTCCTCTTATTGTGAATGGCCACAGATTGAAAGTTTATCATAAGCCACTCTCAAAGGAGGAATTTGTCAAAATGTTTCAAGAGAATTCTGCAATCAGGCTAGTACAGAAGAATTCTTCTTCTCCACCAGCCTAGCTTTTGTTTTTTTCAGTTTAAAAAAAAAAAAAAAATTGTATAAGCCTGAAAACCAATCACTGATTGGCAGTCTTATACAGAAAATATAGGGTGAAAATCAGGAACACCTGACACTCTATATTTTCCCAAAAAAATTTTTTTTTTTTCTCTTTCATTTTACAAGTTTTGTGACCACCCACTCCATTCCATTCCACTTCATTCCATTTCATTTCACTTCATTTCACTCCATTCCACTTCATTTTATCTATTTCATTCCATTTCATCAATAAAATTCTTTTTCATGACCATTTCCATCTAGTCATTTGTCATCCGTTCATTTTCATTCATCCAAATAATAGCTGTGTCAGTTTCCGCAGCTGACATTTGTTTCCGCAGCTGACTCCAGTTTCCGCAGCCAGAAGCAGATTCCGCAGCTACCACTCTATTTTCAAAAGAATGTACAGCCAGATGTTATTTCCATAATCATGAAATTAAAATGCAAGTGTGAGGACCAATTTTGAAGACATGGAGCATTCAAGATACCAATGAAGAGCAACTAATTGAAGACCAAGGAAAAGGCAAAGATTCCAAAGGTATGAGTAAAATTTATTTCAAATAGCATTGAAAACACATTTTTATATAGTTATGAACCATAAGCTCCATCCATTATGTGCAATGATTATATTGATAAATTCTGTAACCCTTTCACGATCTCCATATTATCCTCCCACATTCATTCTCAAACGGTACCATAATTAAACCCCGATCTTCACTCATACTCCAATATTCCACCAGTGACAATGAGACGTAGTTGATTTGACCACGGACTCTTACAGCCGCATAAATCCATAGCCGTTGTTTAAACGTGCTCATATTTATTTCGCAGCCACCAAATTTCAAAACACTGTCGGATGTACTCCTCCTATTGTTCTGTTAATTTCAAAGCCGTATCTTTGCCGTGCTCACGAAACCCCTCTCTGTTCTGTTTCACTCCATTTCGTTCTCTATTACGCTATAATCTGTATACCCACTCTCTGATATCTACCCACAGTCATTGTACTCATTCCCGTGTATTCAGCCGTTCTACTTCCATTGAACCCTCCTCCACGCAGGCAAGTCTTTGAAGAGCAGAAAGAAGAATGGGTAAATTGCTAAGAGCAGAACCAGAAGGACCTAAGTTCATGGAAGGGTATCCGCAAGTAAGGGATATATTGAAGAAAGCAAAGTGGTTGCGGTTTATCCAAAAGTTCAGAGGTTATCATAAAGAAGTGACAAAAGCATTTGCAAGGTCGTTCAATGGCCTAGAAGTAGAAATTGGAGACCTTAAGTTTGCGGTGAATGAGGCATCTATAGCATCTGCCACAGAGCTTCTTCAAGAGGGTGAGCGTTGGTTTAAGAATAAAAGCATTAATGATGAAGCCTGGAGAATAATCTTACGAAACCAAGGTATGGACATAACCATTTTTAAAATAGGAATTCCTGTTCATGCATTGAAAGAGGAATGGGCTACATTGCTGCTAGTTGTTCAAAAATTCATTACCTGTGAAGGCCGTTTTGGGTCCATGTATATGTACCATACTAGGTTGCTGATGAATTTTCTAGATAATCAAACTCTCAATCTCCCATATTTTCTATTAAATAGTTTGAAGAAGATGTCTATGACTGTTCAGAAGCATTTAGGAGATGTAGAACCACATCTATATCACCACGGTCTTGTAAAAATTTTGATTGAAAAAGAGTTAAAGGAGAAGAAAGACACATGGGAACAATTTCTGATTAGAAATTTCTTTGAGGAACCTCAGGAAATTCCTGAAGGTAGCACAACAAGAAGGAGTAGGAGAAAAAGAATAAATTATGAAACTCAAATTACTCCTACTCAAGAAATTCCTGAAGGTAGCACATCAAAGAGGAGTAGGAGAAAGAAAACAAATGATGAAATTCAAAATACTCCTACTACTACAATTGAAAGAACTGATAGGGAAGAGAGACTATCAAAGAGGAAGAAGAAAGAAACCAAGGGTAAAAAGATAATAACATCAAAAGAGAGAAAAAGTATTGAGGCTATACATCAAACCCCTTCTTCCGAAGAAGATCATCAAGTGTTATCTGAAAGACTGATTCACCTTCAAGCACAGTCATCTATGGCTAAGAAGAAAGAGAAAGGAAAACAAAAGCAAAAAGATAGTGGACCACAGCGTGTGAGAAGAAGCAGCAGACTTAAGGGGAAATTGAGGAAAACGCAAATAAAAGGACCTCATTTCATCAACTTGGGAGAAGAAACATCTGAACAATCCCCAGCTGACCATAGTCCATCTCACTCTCAGTCGGTTAGTGAACCTGGTTCATTTCATTCTCAGTCAGATATTGAACATAGTCCATCCCATTCACAGCCAGATGTTGATGTGAGCCCTTCTCAGCCAGATTTTGAGGACAACTCTCCTTCACGACATTTTGGGGACAGCCCAATAAAAATGACACCTGATATAGACCCCAAGCAGCAGGAAGTATATGATTATATAGAATCTTTAGAAAAAGCAGCTATAGGTCCCAGTACTTCGTCCATCCAGCCTCACACAGTACAAGATGATTTAGTCCAATCACTGAAACAGGAAGTCTTTGAGCTAGAGCTTTTAAATAGACACATCAAAAATGAAAATGAGACATTGAAGGAACAAAGTAATTTGGACAAAATCATTCATGATAATACCATGCTACATCTGGGAATATGGCAGAAGAAGAACAAGAAATTGAAAAGGAAATGCCAGAAGTTAAGCAGAGCACTAGTTAACATCAAATTTAGATGCTTAATGAAGAAGCCAAGGATGTTGGCAGCACCAAGGAAGAAGAGGAGAGGATTGGATGTACTGGCTGAAGTGTCAAGGCACATGAACTGAAGAAGGATTATCAAAATTTTGGTTGCATGAGGACATGCAACACCTTCACAGTGGGGGTATGTTGAGTCTCAAATCTGCATCTTTTCCATACATCTTTCTAGACCTTTTTCATCCACCCGAACCTTCCAAGTCAGGCTAATATCATTGTATATTAATTGCAAAAGAGCATCTAACATGGTTTTTAATTATATTTTTAAGGCCGTTTGATTTAGATTTTGTTCATTTAGCTGCGGAATCTTGCCACTTTCCGCAGCTGCTGCAACTTTCCGCAGCCATTTTGTGAAACTCTATGTTACAGGTGTCTTCAGGGGAAACGAGCCACATGGGCAAGTCTGAAATGATGTGGACATGGATCGTGTCCTATTGGCTTGAGCAAATCCGTCTAAAAAGGCCGCGGTCAAAGGTGTCCAAATGGAAGTCAACC
Source organism: Pinus albicaulis (assembly GCA_034641835.2). Taxonomy (NCBI): domain Eukaryota; kingdom Viridiplantae; phylum Streptophyta; class Pinopsida; order Pinales; family Pinaceae; genus Pinus; species Pinus albicaulis. The sequence continues at coordinate 1,086,764,223 of CM076570.1, read as the reverse complement.
GTAGAGTTCCACGGTGACAGGACTCTGTTTCGTGTCACGTGAAGGTTCATATGGCCGTTTCTGAATCGCGGAGGACAAATCAACATCCGTACATGGCTCCATAGCCGAATTAAAACATCCACTCCTCATAGATTTACTTTTCAATACGGCCATGATCCTAGATCTGTGGACGTAATGGTCTATGTGTTCTCCATCAGCATAAACTTTAGGAATCTGTTATGTTTCTTTTGTTATAAATAACGCGTTTGCATACGCATAGGAGATTAGTCTCTGTTAGTTTTTATTAGTCTGCTCTGTAATGTAATTACGCTGCCACTGTGCCGTAATATCACCTTTCTGTTATGACTGCATTTTAATATAAGAAGACTCTGTTTCCAAACGCAATTCGTATTTGAAGATTGTTTCCAAGGCTAGTGTAGAGGGCCCTCGCACTTGCCAAGGTTCTGCATTATTGTATAGTTCTTGTTTTATTTCTTAAAGCTCATTGTACATAATCCATTCACATGTTTATACATTGCATCTTTCATGGTATATATGCTTCATTTCGTTTATAATCTTTTATGCTTTCCATTTTACTTCGTCTTTCATGTTTTATGTTATCGATAACTGATTCGCTGTTCTTGTTTCAAAGTTATAAATAAAGTACTTAGCATTTGCATATCTTTTGACTAATGACATGGAATCAATATTGTTCTGCTGCTAATTTATTTTTCTTAGTTTTTGTTTAATTTCAGCACTGCTTTGTTTATTTCAGTCTTGCACATTTGTTTCAGTAGTTAGATTTAGATATATCAAATTGTTCATGTCATTTTCAGTTACCTCCGAAAGCCACAACTGGACTGATGGTGAGGGATTGAATTATGAATGTGTAGTTTGATATTATTTTACTTTCTGCAAGTTAGATATATTAAATTTCTCATGACATCTTCAGTTACCTCCGAAAGCCACAGCTGGACTGATGGTGAGGGATTGAATTATGAATGTGTAGTTTGATATTAGTTTACTTTCTGCAAGTTAGATATCAGGTTACTCAAGTTGTTTATGGTTACCTCCGAAAATCATAGCTGGACTAATGATGAGGGATCAGAAGATAAGTTGATGTAATTTGATTTAGATTTACTTGTTGCAACTTTTGGATTTCTTTCAGCATAGTTTCTTTTGTGTTTAGACAGCAGAAAGAATAGTTTGGTTTCCATGCTCAATAGTTCGCTGTTTTGATTTATTAGACTAGCAACACATTTTCATTTCAGCAGCACATTTTCATTTCCTTTAAAGTTTTGTCATTGTATGTTTCAAATTCTTTTTTTTTTTTTAATTTCAAGTTGGTAAATCATTATAGAGAATATCATTTCCTTGAACAATCATAACCATACTTGTTTTTATTTCCATCTCACATTAGAAAACCAAAAACGACAAAAAGTTAAGAAATAGGTTATCTTGCACATATAGTGCGCCACACTTCATCAGCTTACGAATCCCGGATTGACAAATTAAATGCAGCAATTTAGGACACACTAAATTGACCAAACAATAGCCTTGACCCTTTTAGGGTCAAATTTAATCTCACTTTTCAAGATGATATGTCCCAATAGGTTGCCCTTGAACACTTCAAAAGTCCTCTTCTTGGGATTAAGAGATATCCCATATTTTTTACATCGCTCAAAAATTTCCTTCAAGTGCCGCAAGTGGTCAGATCTCTTCTTTGAAAACATAGTGACATCATCAAGATACACCACTATCCTTTGTCCAATGAATCCATGAAATGTGATTTCCATTCCACGTTGAAAGGTTACACTAGCGTTGACTAGCCGAAATGTGATTCTTATGAATGTGAACGTTCCCCACTTTGTACAAAATGTTGTCTTAAGTTTGTCAGAGTCCGAGACCAGAACCTAATTGTATCTTGAATAACTGTCAAACAAAGAAAACTTTTCTAACCTCGATATTGTTTGCAATATATGTTCCATAGATGGAACAGGGTAGTTGTATTTTTTCGAGGTGCGGTTGAGGTTTTAGAAATGTACACATAAGCATATTTCCCTGGACCTCTTCCTTACTGGGACCGGATTTGACACCCAGGGTGAATGTCACACTTTATAAATGATCTGAGCATCCAAAATATTCCTCAACACCTTCTGAATCAGAGGCTCAAGCGTTGGATGTACTTTTTGTACCCTCTTGTTCAAAAGGCTTGGCCCCTTCCTTAATTGGAATAACATGCTGGGTTTTTCTTGTGTCATAAGTTTTGAACTCATCATATTTCCAACAAAAACATCTCAGTTACTTGAACAAGAGGATAAAATATTTCCTCTCTTTTGGTGTACAACAAGTGCTGGGATTCACAAAATTAGTATATTTCTCCATTCCAAGCTTGTTTTGTTCATGCGACAACGTTTAACAATGGGTTTTTGCATTGACTAGCCCTCTAAATCTATTCTTCAAGTCATACAACTTTTCTAATGATACCACTCACTTCAGCATGGGGTTATCCTTGTTCGCACGAGCTGCATATTGCAATGCTTTTTCGTGCTCATCTTCATCAATAGCTCCATCTTCGAACACACCAGTGTTCACCATGAAATGATGTATCTATTGGTCATCACTAAAAACATGTAAATTAGTAATATTATCAGCGACGGTTGGTTTATAAATAATTTCAACAAAAAAACCATCCCTAAGTGGTGACAACCTAGTAGTAACATTTTCTAATGCATTCGTAGCTATTTTACACATTCTAGGAATGAATACAATATTAAAAGCTTGGAATTGAGAAATTGAACGCCATACCTCTTGTTGATAACTTTTCAAATGAGGTGACACATAGTGTATAGTGTTTCGTACTTATCATACGGTGACCTCTAAGTCACGTATTTATTTAATAACTCCAACATTGAGGCCAATGGCCTTCTGTAAGCCCAAGATGAGTGCTTCACATTCTGTCGTGTTATTAGTGCACTCGAATCCCAAGTGGCTAGAGATCGGGTGTTTTATCTGTCGCGGGTCTACTAAAATACAACCAACTTCAAATCCCTCATGTGTCTTTGAACCATTAAAATACAAAATCCATACATCATATGCAAAAGAGCTATGCCCTACACTACTACTATTTACTATACAAAGGTCATTTGCACTAGTTGGACTAGGAAGGAATTCCAACTGTGTCTGGTGGGACTAGGGAAGGTTGAGTAAGTTAACAATCTATGTCAGTCTCCAAGAAGCAATTACCAAATATTAGGTCTGTGAAAGTAACTGGATAATTCTTTCCCTCGAAGGGTGTGACAATGTGTTTCATGTACGACTATGAGTTCACCTAGATTTGATTTTTTCTACCCTTATACGAAAGCCATAAATGTGTCCAGTTAGTAGAAAATACCTATGTAATATGCTGGACTAGTTTCTACTTAACAGTAAACCATATTCTTTTGGGATGTCCGCAATTACTATGTTTATGCATTGGTGAACTCGTTGATTAGATGATAAGCGAATAAGAACATTTCAGAGTTCACCCATAGCATGGACAAGAGTCTTGTCTTGTTGAATGATCTGTGCATCTATTTTATCTCATTTTGCATTGATTTTCTTAGCTACAAATAGTGCCATTACGTTTAGAGATGCATCAGAATCAACTAAGAAATTGTGTACATTATAAGTACAAATTTTGAATGTCAATAAAAATGCAGGGCAGAGATTGTTATCCTCTAATGTTAACGCATTAAGAATAAATTCTGGGGGACCAAAATACTTACCAGATCCCTTCTACGAAGAGGCATTTCACCTCAAGAATATTGTTCAAGAGCGCAGACAAGCAGTGCCTGCTGACTTGCGATTCTTGTAAGTTTGAAGAGTGAAATATTAACATGAGGATTTTTCATGTTTATGACTATGTTATAATCAAGCACAGTGGGTATTGTTGAAGTGTCTAGAGTGGTGAATTTTTCTTCTACTTCAGGAGTAATAGACTTGCTTTCAATGTTGGAAAAAGTATTTTTCGTTGCGGTGTTATTTCCGGACTTGCTCTGAGTGTTATGAGTTGATTTGATAGGCAGTGTGATCTTCCTTAACAACTGTTCTTTCAACTTCTGCCTTGTCAACTCTTGTTCGAAGACTAGTCCTTGGCTTCTCAAATTATATATATTTTTTTGTTTTGGAGTCGGTTCCTCACTCTGTGGTGGTTCTTCGAAAACCTTCTTTTCAGTTGTGAACACACAACTGAAATTTTTCATTGCGTGCCCAACCCTTAGTTTCTTCAGATGCAACAATTTCTTCCTTATATTTTTCTGGCTCTGTATGCTCATGTGAAATTACTGTATCAATGATGTGTGAAACTAAAGAATTCATGTTGTGACACCATTACAGGCACATATTTTGAATGATACTCTTGATGAAATGAATAATATTGATCCATGCCCATGCTTTCAATGTTCAATACGACATTCGAGATTTGTGCATACCTGGTTAGCTGATTGTTGTTGCTGACATCGTTGGAAGCCCTTCTCATGATGTTGAATTTAGGGGGTTGCTGCTTACGGTGGTCTCACTTGACCTTTGTTTCAAGTCTTCCAGCTCATTGGACAAATACTTGATGGTCCTGGTCAAGTTGTCAAGATTTGTGACTTCTTTATCCTGGCCTTACTTGACGAGGTTTGAGACCTTTTTCTCGTGTCTTTGGAGTCCTTTGATGGTTCATCATCAACAATGACCCCAATTGTGCGTAAGTCCTATTCAACTGCAATATTTTCTTCATAATTTCCTGCCAGTTTTTCTTTCACATTTCTCTTCATGAACTGCACGATGATTGTTGGTAAGGTATAAGTGTAGTAATCAATGGTGATGGAGTCATGAGGTTTTTTGTTTGCAAGAAATTTGTTCAATATGAAATTAAAACTCCGGTTAAAATATGTAACATTTTCTTTCTGCTCCATCTTCAAATTTCCCATTTCCTTCAATAACATGGCATGGATTTTGTTTTCATAAAACTTTTCAATGAATAATTTCTTAAACCCCTTCCAATTCTAGATTAAGTTTGGAGAAAGATTCTGGTACCATGCAACTACATTGCCATCTAAGGTACAAGGAAAAGGTATACATACAACATCATTATAATGTACCTAAAGCATTTGTAGATGTAGGTAGAAGTTGTCCAAACGATCCTCTGTTTTCACTGCTTTGTCAAGGTTGTACTTCGTTAATAGTTTCTTATGGTGCCACGACATCTTGTGTAAAACACTTGACAGAGCAAGTGGGCCCTGAGACATCTAATCCAAATCTTGGTATGCCATATCTTCGTCTCTGTGTTCTTCATCTTCGTCAAAATATGGTGGATCTTCTTCCTCCTTGTGACTGCCTAACCCGTGGAAAGCGTCGTCTGAGAGTACAACGTTGTCTCCGTCACCATCAATAAAAGATGGAGGTTGCTCTGATTTCTCTTCATTTTTTGCAGTCTCTGCCAATTCTTCAAGGGTGGTGAGAATTAAATATTCAAATTTAGAAATCACTATCCAAGTATGAGTGGTTACGTAAAATAAGGAAGATTGTGTACTTCAGGGATAAATCCAGTAAATTTTGAGAAATTACGAGCTATGGGCCGAATGGCCCATATATGCTCGTAAGATATTTCACAAGTCTATCCAAGACCGGGTTGAGAATATATGTCAACTTCAGGAATTTCAGTAAAGGAAGTGTTGAGAATATTACTGCCTTGACCGAAAAAAGTATGATGAGGGTGGGTGAGGTTTTCAACCATCAAAATTTGGTTACCCTCCTAGCGCCAGAAATGTTGACAATGTTAGACCTGCCAAAATTAAAAAGGGGTATCCCCAATATGTGGTCCCAACTTGATCTGAATATGGGAAAACTAGTTATTGCTATGCTAGATCCCTCATCAGTATTAAAAATGTGTGATTAGGATCATCTCATGTCAACCACTTGTGAAGGAATTTATGTGTTAAGTTTTATGTGTTTTTGATCAAATTATGAGTTAATTATATTTTAAAAAACTCATGTGCGGCAACTAAAATGCATAAAAATAACTCACAAAAATCACATAACACAATGGATGATAATGGAGTTCACCCATCCTGGGCTACATCTCCATGGACTTGCTTTAACTAGTTAGGCCCTCTTGGGATTAATACTTATATGTCTGATTATAAGCATCAATGATACTCCAATGGATTTTATAACTTCTCCATTGGCTTTAGAAGACATGAAAACCCCAAAAATGACTATTCAATCTCTGAATTTGGTTTCCAACTGATCTAGGCTTGACCTCCCATCATGGTGGCCACGGGCTTGTTTAATCTCCAAAGTCAAAAAAGAACCTTTAGATGTACTCCAACACCTATAAAAAATGTACCAATGTGTTCAGAACATGAAATACATCTAAAAAGTATTTTTCATTCACTCCATTTGGCCTTCAGCTGATTTGGGCATGGCCTTCCCTCCTAGAGGCCTTGGACTTCAAAATTCTTGAAGTGACCAAAAAAACCTGTAGATTTTCTCCATTGCCTCTGCAAGTTGTTCCAATGGATTCAGATCATGGAAATATACTAGGAACGACATGAGCCCAAATTGGTCTAAAATTGCTCAAGATATGATCCATTAATGTTTTCCCTAAATTCTGCCTCTAAATCTGGAGATCTTCCAGTTAGCTCTAGCAAATATGGAAGTGGCGCCAGATTTGGAGATTCCGCCAAAATTTCTGCCAAATGTTAACTAAGCTTAATTAAGGATAAGCTGCACTTAATGGTATGTTAACTACACACTAATCCATGTTTATGGTGGCGCTGGTGTGTGGTCATGTGGCGCGGACACATGAGGAGGAGGGTTGGCCCGCGGGGCTAGCCCCCTCCATTCCTGCCATCCTATCTGCATTAAAGTTTAAATCAAATTTTGGCACAATGATTTAACAAGTAACACACGATGGCTCATTGGTATTGGGAGGTAGTGGTAGGGGGGAGGTCACGAGGTCGAACCCCGACCTCCGCCCCTCTATGCACATTTTTCAACCCATAGTTTTTGAACTCCACATCAATATATGCCATACCAAACATTTGATAACGGAATTTGGCATATAAACGATATGCACTTCCACCATATGATGAATACGCATAACCAAAGGTTGTAATAATAATGCCACCGTATATAAAACCAACCATAATATATATGATTCAGAATTTGGTTATATGCCATCGGTCTATGCTTAATGCGTTTGCAATAGTTTAATAGCATAGTTCAGACTTGCAAAATATGCATTTGGATTTAAATGTGATATGTGGAATGTTAATAATAACTAAGGTTTGGATTTAATTAATACACACACACACAAATATATATATATATATATATATATATATATATATATACCTATTAATCCAATATTAAAATAAAAATGATTCCAACACAAAATATTCATGAACCCAAATTCAACCTTGTAGGACATTGGGAAAATTTCACCTTCACAAACCAAACTAGTGAATCCTTCAGTGGCACTTTTCACAGTCCCATTGGGAAAAAACTGAAGAAGATTCTCTGCATGCTGACTGGGATGCCATGTCATTAGCCTGTACCTGTTCTGCAATTTAAAAAAAAAAATTGGTTGTTATGAACTGTAATGAGTAGACCATAAATTCTTCATCAAAAATTAGTTTTTCGACGAAACGAGTTGTGTTGGATTCCTGGCGATGGGCTGGTCATTGTCGTTATGGTTTGGTGCAATTCTGAGCTCTTTGAATTTTGAGCTAATTTTTTCCCCTGATCCAGATTCCGATCACACCTTCCCACTGACATGCTTTTGGACCCACAAAAGTTGGTTATCTCATGAGAGCTAAACACTCTTATGTTTCCCTAGTTCTATCATCTTGATTCTACTTGGAAAAATTTCCATGACAACCAGTTGTCCACTAACATGCCTTGCCTTGCAAATTTTTTAGCTCTTCAACCACTGTTCTCCTTTTCTCGCTGACCCAATCCAACACTTCTTGGCTACTTGCTGATATAACACTTTTTTTTGTATCAAATCAATTCCTCGGGGCTTGGAAAACTAACTGATTGTCTTCCCACTGAGAATCATGTTCCTCATTTTCACAAACATGCATTCGATGCAAGCTTCTTCTTGGAAACCACTTTTCCAAACTAAGCCCATCTGAGTGAACTACAAAAATGAGTTCCAACATCAATAATAATAAGAAAAGAAATTACCATTCTTTATCTCCACGGTTCCAAATTCCACATCTGGAATAATGCATTCGTCATCTCCTTCTCTTCTTGGCATCAACACATAAAATGGTCTACAATGGCTGCAAAATTTATTTGACATCTTGTCACAAACACAACATATTCAGATTCAACCATCAATTTAAAAAATGCATCATGCAAGAAACATAACTTGATGACATATCCTCTTGCTCCTTCAAAGCAACAAATTTCATTTCATGTGAACATTTCCATGTTCTTTCACATCTCGGTGTACAAACTATTGACTAAACACAAGTTGACAAAGCATGCCTCTTCAAACGACTGACTCTCAAGTCAAGCATAAGCATGTGTAACAATTTGACGATTCTTTTCCCAAAACAAAATGAATTTCACATCTCATGAAACACTTTTTCAACATCTCCTTTTCATATTTGGAGACAAAATCAACTCTTCCAAGTTGATATGACATGCATTTAACACACAATCAATCAACACAAGTCGACACTCATGTATGTGCAAATGATCAACACTCTCAAGTTGACAACACACATGTTAAATAAAGCAATCGACCAACACAAGTCAATTACTCATGCATGTTCAAGCACAATGAAACCATCAAAATTCCACTGTTCATACACACAAACTCTCATGCATGTATACAATTCTTCAACTCTCTCACAAGTACAATCATAATTACAAGAACTCCATTCATATGTACATGTACTTAAAGCTGAATGAAAAATTTTTGCTATAATAAAGTGAGTCAACATACTCTCCTTTCAAAAAAATTCTTGGCGTAAACATGAAACATGCATTCAATTGGAAAAGAATGCATCAATCATCAAAATACATGCAAAGTCTTAATTGGATAAGAAATCTAACCACCTCTTGCCAAACCATTTCAATGGCACTTCTTTTAGCTACATATCATCATCATGTGAATCATATTGACCCACATCAATTATGGAATCTTCTTTTCCATTCTTGCCATTCTCTTTCTCCACCTTCTTCAAATGTCGTGGATGACTTGCTAGATACAAAGTCCTACACTTGTCTACAAGAATACCTTGCTTATGGAAATGAGTGCAAAACAATTGCATCTTATTTTCAACATGGTTTTCTTTGTCTTTGGATTTCTGCCTCCTTTGCTTTGAAAGTTTCCTGTGCATGGCTATCTTCTTCCAACATCTTGAAACATTATGGTTATCCAAACCACAAAAGGAACATGCAAACTTTCTCCAAATCCTATGTGAGAATTTTCCATGTTTATCATAATCAAAAGAAACTTGATTAAAAGCAGATTTATACCTTGAACATTCACCTTTGTCGCCTTCTTGAAGAGGTGAATTTGATGGGGTAGCGGCTCTCTTTGAATTACCAATAATGCATTCAACAACTTTAGATATTTCAACATCCTCTTGTTCACCATTCTCATTAGTTGCATGCTTATGAGCACCTTCTTGCAGAGTGGGTGTAAAAATTTTGCATTCCTCATGAACACAATATTCACAAGCTTGAGGTAATGAACATGAAATGAAAGTCCTTCTTAGAACACCTTCATGTGACTCCTTGGCTTTAGAACTTTCTCCATCATATTTTCCATAACCAAGACCCAAATACTTAGGCCTTTCCTCAACGACAATTGTCTTAACTATATCTTGTGCATGTTTTCCTAATCCTTTACCTTCATAGCCCATCTTCATCAATAATTTGGAACCTATTCCTCTAGAGTGTCTTTCAAAAGAACCTACACATTCATTTTGAGAGGAAATTGAAGATAAAATTGAATTGTGTATCTCTTTTTCATGTACATACATAGCTAAGGCTTCCTTGGCTTCATGGAGTTGAGTATCCATCCCATGCATCCTTTCAAGAAGCTCTTGCTTCTCCTCCTCCATGGAAATAAACTTCTCTTGAAGTTTAATGCTCTCTCTCTTATCTTCATACTTCTCTTGCATCATATCAATCATGATGTATATCTTCTGCAACATCTCTTCATCAAGGAGTTTTTATAAGGAAGATTGACTAGAAGCATCACTTAATTAAGCTGCCATCACAGCTGCAATGCATGCAAAGCTTCGTTTTTGTGATTTGAGAATTCAGTTCTCAATTTTGACCTTCTTCTTCACACATAAAAATTGCACATGGTTAATTCTCCTTGCACAAATTCAAAACCCAATAGCTAATTATTCTAGCTAACCTTGGCTAAAATGAACTAAACTTTTGCTCTGATACCAACTTGATCTGAATATGGGTAAACTAGTTATTGCTATGCTAGCTCCCTCATCAGTGTTAAAATGTGTGATTAGGATCGTCTCATTGTTACACCATTTTTTGGTCATCTAATCCATTGTTATTAGATGGACCCAAGTACACCAAGTAAGACCAATTTTACCCCAAGTGAAATCACATTCACTATGAAAAATAGCTTATTAAACCACCATTATTAAGTTGTTTATGGTTTAAAAAGGAAACCCCATAAGGAAATATTAAATATATATACATTTGTTTGATTTTCCTCAAGAAATAATTAGTTAAACAGTAGTTTAATTAATATTTCTGGTTATATTTAACCCAAAACAAGGAAATTGATTAGATAAATCATTATTTATCTTATTATTTTCTAGGAATAATTGTTTAAATCTTATTTAAATAATATTCTTTGTTAAATATGACTAATTCACCCTTAAATAATTAAATAAATCATTATTTATTTGATTATTACTCAACCATATCCTTAAAATAATAAATAAATTATTTATTTATTTATTATTACTTAATCACATCCTTAAAATGATAAATAAATCATTTATTTATTATTGTTTACAAATAAGGGGATTTGACTCAAGTCAAATTCCTTTTCCCTCCAACAAATATAATAAAATATTCCATAAAAGTTGGATCTAGAATTGGTTAATAATATTTTAATTATGCACCAATCTCTACACTAACTCAATATTTTGTTATAAATAGAAGGGTTTTCCCATTCATTTGTCACCTTTTGTTGCCTAAAGATCACTCTGGATCTCAACTCTTGGTCTGGCTATTGATCCACCATCATAGCCATATTTTTCCATTTTTGTCTGGGTTTTCTACAACATCAAGAGAGAGGAATTCTAAATCTGAAGTGCTGAGGACTTACAAGAACCCATCCCATTGAGGAGAACAGGGAACACCCTCTTGTGTTTTCCTCCCAGGTGCCATTAATAAAAATTTCATTGGATATATTCTTGTCTTGTTTATTGGATCTATGGAGTAATCTTTTTTTTTTCTATTGTTTAATGTCTTCTAATGCATAGATCTAGATTTTTGCAGCATTTTTCTCGATCATCTAACTGCAGATCTGAAGATATTAGCAGTCATTTCTGCTGTTAGGGTTGTTTGTTATGCGCAGCTAAAGTGGTCTTTTTTCGTACACTTCGAATCAAGATTCATACTAACACTCATGTTAACCACTTGTGAAGGAATTTATGTGTTAATTTGTATGTGTTTTTTATGATCAAATTATGATTTAATTAGATTTTAAAAAACTCATGTACAACAACTGAAATGCAGAAAATTAACTCACAACAATCACATAACACAGTGGATGATAATGGAGTTCACCCCTCCTAGGCTACATCTCCATGAACTTGCTTTAACTCGCTATGCCCTCTTGGGATTAAGAACCAAATGTCTTATTACAAGAATCTGTGATGCTCCAATGGATTTGATGACTGCTCCATTGGCTTCAAAAGACATGAAAACCCGAAAAATGACTATTCAATCTCTGAATTTGGTTTCTAGCTAATCTAGGCTTGACCTCCCATCATGGTGTCCATGGTCTTGTTTAATCTCCAAAGTGAAAAAAATATCTTTATATGTGCTCCAACGCCTCTGAAAACTATACCACTATGTTCAGTACATCAAATACATCTAAAAATGACAATTGATTCACTCCATTTGGTCCTCAGTTGATCTGGGCATGGCCTTCCACCATATGATATGTGCATAGAGGTGGCTCATTGGTATCGAGCAGTAGTGGTAGGGGGCGGTCATGGGGTTGAACCACCACCTCCACCCCTCTATGCACATTTTGCAACCCATAGTTTTCGAACTTCACATCAATATATGCCATACCAAACATTTGATAACGAAATTTGGAATATAAACGATATGCGCTTCCCCCATATGATAAATACACATAACCCAAGGTTGTAATAATAATGCCACTGTATATAAAACCAACCATAATATATATGATTCAAACTTTGGTTATATGCCATCGGTATATGGTTAATGTGTTTGCAATAGTTTAATAACATAGTTCATACTTGCAAAATATGTGTTTGGATTTAAATGTGATATATGGAATGTTAATAATAACTAAGGTTTGGATTTAATTAATAAACACACACACACACACACACATATATTATAATTAATCATATATTATGTTATATATATATATATATATATATATATAGATAACATAATATATGATTAATTATATATATATATATATATATATATTAATCATATATTATGTTATATATATATATATATCTTTTAATCCAACCTTAAAATAAAACTAATTCCAACACAAAATATTCATGAACCCAAATTCAACTTTGGAGGACAATGGAAAAATTTCACCTTCACAAACCAAACTGGCGAATCTTGTAGTGACACTTGACACATCCCCACTGGGAAAAAACTGAAGAATATTCTCTGCATGTTGACTGGGCTTCCATGTCATCAGCCTGTACATGTTTTGTAATTTTTTTTTTAAATTATCTGTTCTAAATGGTGATCAACACACCATAACTTCTGCATCCGAACTCAGTTTTCGACGAAACGAGTTGCGTTGGATTCCTGATGACGGGCTGGTCACTGTCATTCTAGTTTGGTGAAATTCTGAGCACTTTGAATTTTGAGCTAATTTTTGCCCCTGATCCAAATTTATATCACAATTAGACCTCACACCATTTGGGATAGGAGTCTCATCTGGAATACGACCCGGTTACTGTTTTCTTAAAGGTTTTCCTTAGCTCTAATTTTCAACGAGAGAGAAATGCATTTGTGCCTTCTAAAAGCGAGTGTGCCTAGTGAGTGTTTGGTTGTATGTGTTTCAAGGTTCTTCTAATGTGAAGGGGAAGTGAAATGAACCCCTAAGAGAGAGGTAATAGTACCACCCTAGTAGAGACACACTTAAATAAGAAGGATCCATATAAAATCTAGCGGAAGAGTCCACAAAGATGCAACGGTTATCACAACCAACATAAAAAAGAAATATTAGTCTAACATCCAGTAGAATAGTCCACAAATATGTGACTATCATCAAAACCATCACAACACATTTTCAGTATGATAAGAACTAAAATAACTAAAATAGTTCAACTACTTTAGTACTGGTGGAAAACAAATATGAATTACAAACATTCATAGAACTATCTTACAAATATTCATAATCCATGCATGAAGAAAGTGTTGGCCATCAGGTTTCAAATATTAAGTAAAAGTCCCAAAACACATGTAAACAATGAACACCACTAACTCCAATAGTGGATTGTTAGAGCCACTACCTGCTCCCCAAAAGAACTAGCTTGTCTCTCTAATGTCTTGTGGGAGGAGCCAAGGTGAAAAGTCCTTTACTCATACAATGAGGGTGTATATATAACCAATGGGGTGATGCGTCACCTCCCTTATGACTCTTTAACTACCCTTGTTACACCAAATTTTGGTTATCTAACCATTTACAATTAGATGGATCGAAATACACCATGTAAGACCAATTTTTCCATAGTAAAGAAATAATTTAATAAATCATAGCTTATTAAGTTATTTCTAGTTCAAACAGGAAACCCCATGAGGAATAATTAAATAAACCCTTATTTATTTGGTTTTCTTCTAGGAATAATTATTTAAACCATTGTTTAAATAATATTCCTGGTCATATTTAACCCAATTAATGAGAAATAATTAGATATATCATAATTTATCTTATTATTCTCTAGGAATAATTAATTAAATCATTATTTAATTATATTCCTTGTTAAATTTGACTAAATCATTTAGGAACAATAAAACAAATCATTATTTGTTAAATTATTCCTTAACCCCATCCTTGAAATAATAAATAAATCATTTATTTGTTTATTATTTCTAAATAAAGAGATTTAACCATTTTAAATTCCTTTTCCCTCCAACAAATTATAATAAAATATTCCAAGCATTTAGATCTAGATCTTGGTTAATAATATTTTATTATGCACCATTATCAAAGATAACTCAATATTTTGTTATAAATAGGAGGGTTTTCCATTCATTATTTACCTTTGATCCTGTTAAACACACACATGGTGTATGAGAAACTAAAACACACAAATAGGAAAGATAGGCATTCATTTCTCATATTATTCACCATAGATGTACATTTATAATACAATGGTGTTACCCTCGGATTCATCTTCCAAGGTCACTTGGACTCCTTTGTGACTCTTCGCCTTCCACACCTACCCATAGAGGATTAGGTGTTCAACATTCCTCCTCTTAATACGAAGGGGTATGTGTCAGTCCAAGAAGAGAGTTATAATACAAATATGCAAAGTATGTATGGCAACACTTAGGTTGAATCAACTCTCTGAAATGTTGGCATAAAGAGGTGGTTTAAGGATGACCACCAACACTGGAACACAACACTTATTGTAGTTATTGGAACTCTTCGAAAACTGGCAAGAAGATGTGGGCTTTTTCTAGAGGAAGTGTCCCTCATATTTGAAGAGGGAGACCTTCAAACTAAAAGAAGGGAAGTCTACAACCTATGATGGTTTAAGGATGGCCACCAACACTGGAATGCTTGATGCATTTCCCGGAACTCTACCAAGGCTGGAAAGAAGCTAAATTATTCTGCTAGAGGAAGTGCTCCGAATTATTTGAAGAGGAAGAATATGAACCTCACATGGATGGTTTAAGGCTATCCACCAACCAAAGGCATTCTCATGGGAATCTGTGTCTCTGGCTACAACTCTGAATCTGGAACGACAGGTTGTGGCTCAAGCTTGCTTGAACTGTTGTGTCTCTGGCTACGACTCTGAATATGGAATGAGAGATTGTGGCTTAGGCTCACTTGATTTAGCGTTGAAGCTTGTAGATGACCACCATTTTCCCCCTGTCAGGTTCAAGGTGAGATGATGGCGAAAAATCAACTGCAATATTGTTCAATATTCGAGAACAAGTCCTGACATGCGACTTAAACATCTTCTTGGCTGTTGATGCCCATTGCCAAGAAGAGATCCATCCAATATGAATATTTGTTCTTGTAGGAGGCTTGTTTCTGAAGCATATGTGTGAAGAATGTGTGTGTCGACCACAGTGCTTGCATGGATGAAGATAAAAAAAGTGATCTTTCAATGGCCAACGCGATCACAGTGTTGGCATTTTACAATTTATTGTTGTTGTTGTGGAAGTGGAGCAAAACCTGGAACAACTGAATGTAAATTGTCATGAAGAAATCCGGCACTCTGAAATTTGATGGGCTTGGAGTAGTCCAGAATATGAAAGGACAACTCCTTGTCATAACCAAAACTAGTTATGTGCTTGTTATGGACAAGTTCTTCCCAAGGTCTGATGATGGGCTTGGGAGGTGTTGGCTAGATTTTTTCTTCTTTCTGCAAATCTGCGCTTAAAATGGGTACTACATCTGCAATTTATTGTTGCTGATGGAAGTATGTCTCAATGTTCTGAACAATAACAAGTTCAGAATGATGACTATGCTGATGTAATTATTCTTGCTGAAGCTGAGATTCTAGTTGCAGAAATCAATCTTTTCTTGTGCATGATGTAAGCAAGTCTGAATATCAAAGAGAGTGTCTTTACTGATTCTTATTGTGTCATCAACAGTAGATTGTATCAAATTTTCCAAGGACTGTAATACTTCATAAAATTTGGTCATTTTCCAAACAACTCAAGCTCAAGAAATAAAGGGTGTCAGCTTCAACCGATAATGCACCCGTTTACAATGTAAAAAAATTGCGAATATTCTTCAGTTTGGTTTCAATCAATCTTCTTCAAAAATGGCTGCTACAATTTTAGAGGTAAATAGAAATGTCCACAGGCAAATGAATCCTTTAGCTACAAGCACCCATATTCTCCAACAAGTTCCACTCAAGCCCTCTGAGAAGAAATTATGCTACAACATGGGGAATGTGGTTCAGTAATGAAATGAACTATGGAATAATACAATCAGATAAACCAGTGCATTCGGCTTCCTCTGCAAGTTTTATCAGTCAAAAAATTGTATGCGGATTCCTAATTGTTGCACAAATTCTATCTTTTCTCGTGAATTTTGTGGATATCTCTGAATCTTTTCCTTGATGATGTTTAATATCTGGACTTCAATGCACAAACTTCAATGTAATTCATCATACATAAAAGACCAGGTTGAACCAACAACACTCGTATAATTGGCTCAACACATCTCAGTGATTCAACGAATATACGAAAAGTGTTAAAACACTACAACCATATAACTCACTGTGGAATTTTATTTTTATAATTCCTTTGTCTCATTCCGACAAACAAAAGATAATGAATGCAGCCATAAACAACGACTAGTGTGCAACTCGTAGTAGAAACCGGGAAAACTATGGCATTTCTCTCTTATGGAATGTCAGCTTCGGGTTCACAACGCATCACAACACACTTTATGGAGATACCTCACACGTATACACCTTTCAATGCAGCAATGCTGACCATCAAAACTACAATCGTTGAACAATTATTCAACCCGTTGCACCATTTCATTGTTGTTCAACCCATCACAAAACACAATTTTATCTGGGATATGACTTGTGCACCAAATGAATCTAAATCCAGTTCTGTTCTCAGTGTCATGATCGACGAACAGTAAATCACACCGAATATACACATTAATGCATCTATATTTTTAATTAGTCCTTACATTTATCTTCTGTAGGGTGACTTTTCACCTTCTCCAATATCTTCTGTAGGGTGATTATTCAGATCGACTACCCAGTTTCATTGAGGCACGAGTATTTTCTGATGGGTCGTAGGAAAAATTCCCAAGAATGTCTTCACGCCCATACAATAACATGCTCACAAAGATGAGATACCAACTCAGTAGTTACTATCACGGAAATGTAAACTTGACTTTCAGAATCGCTTGAATCTATTGGAAACGCTTTAAAATAATGGATAGTGTCCTTCTCACAGCAGCACACTCCATCTCACAATGTTGCACACACTGTCCATTGGTCGACTCCATGATCGACCTCCCCCCCACTGCACAACTATTCGACGTAGCAAGATAAATCCAAGCGTTCACCATAGCCAGATAAATCCAAGCATTCACCAGCGTTCTAATCCAAGCATGAGCCAGAGAAAACAAATTCCAGATTCAGGACTTTCGTATCTATCCTTTCCACGCCATCTGAAAACACTACTCAACACAGTCATGTTAGATCCATCACAAGGCTTTGTGACCACCCCCAGGTGTGGAATTGATGTTCAGAAATGTAATGCATGCACAGAACAACAAACATGCTTCACAAGGAATGTATGCTAACAATGATAAGCTCAATGATGTAGCAGAGGAAATGTGTAAGTGTAGATGTCAGGTCAAGCGTTACAGTGCATAAAGAATCTGCATAGGCCTGAAAAAACAATTTAATGCCCAACAGGTCGTAAGAGTGAGAGCAAAATATGATAGGGAAAAAACTGTTATGCAAGCAATATAGTAGACATGCCAGCGTTATAATTCAAGACAAGACTGCCTACTATTCGTTATATGGAGGGTGTTTCTTCTAACAATCTTCCATATGAGGAACTGAAGAAGTGGTAGAGAAAAAGTCCTAAACAAGGAAAAGGTGTAGGTCTATAATGGCCACAAAAATAATGGCACAAATAACATTGAGAAAGTTAAGAACACACTAGCTTTGATACCATGTTAAACACACACATGGTGTATGAGAAACTAAAACACACAAATAGGAAATATAGGAATTCGTTGCTCATATTATTCACCATAGATGTACATTTATAATACAATGGTGTGACCCTTGGATTCATCTTCCAAGGTCACTTGGACTCCTTTGTGACTCTTTTTCTTCCACACCTACCCATAGAGGATTAGGTGTTCAACAAATCCTTTTATCATGGTCAGAATTTTATCCCTTTTCATTGTCATACTTTGATCACTTTCATTGTTGCGCGTTGATCATTATCATTGTTGCTACTATTTTATTGCTTCTTGAGCTCCCATAGAGTTCAACATGTCTTGGGTTTTCTACACCATTGAGAGAGAGAAACTTCTAGATCTAAAGAATTGAGGACAACCAAGAACCCATCCCATTGAGGGGGACTGCTAATATCATTCTTTGTTCCCTTCCCAAGTGTTAATACATATAATTCTTTATATATCTTGTCTTTTCCATTGGATATATGGAGCATATTCTTATTTTTTTTACTGTTTAACTGCTTTCACTGCATAGATATGGGATTTTGTTGCATTTATTTCGACTATCTATTGCATATCTAGGGAATTTAAGCATCCATATTTGTTGTTAGGGTTGTTTGTCACACACAGCTAAATTGATCTCTTTTCGTACACTTGCGTTAAGAATTTATGCTAACAATTGATGACTCCACGATTCAGGTTGACTTTTTATGCCAACAAAGCTTCCTTCAGACATCCCTAAGTTTGAAGGAAACACTGGAGAAGACCCTACTAATCACGTCTGCTCCTTTCACATGTGGTGTTCGTCCAATTCTATCACTGATGACTCCATCCGTCTTTGGTTATTCCAGCGTATGCTCACTAGAGATGTTTCAAAGTGGTAGGTCAACCAAGCCTCCATATCACATTCCAATTTTGTGACTCTTGTGAAAGAATTTATGTCCTACTTCCATCTAACTCTCCAATATGATCTTGGTACTGTAATTTTCCCAAATTTGCACATAGCAATTTGGAACATTAGATTTTTCTACTTTCACTTAGAATAGGAATAAATGGGTAAGGAGGCCCATGAATAATAAAACATGAATAATTTCCACCTTAATAAGGAAGGGGATCACTTTAGGAGCTGAACTTTACACTTACAAGTGTGAATAGGGGAAAAATAGATGAGGACATAGTCAAGTTTGACTAAGTCAACATGCATTCTTGAGGAGGAAGAGATCACCTAAGCAAACCGGTTCAATGTGAACAAGGATCAGCCTAAGACACATATGTAAAATAGATTGAATATCCCTAGTGAGAAAAGAGGCATTGGAGGTGCATTAGTTGACCAATTCAACAGTGCAGCCACAAGAGGAAGGAATCAAGCTAGGGCAGCACGGTTTTGAAAGAGGAAGCTTCATGAAGAAGTCACCTCAACATTGTGTGGGGTCCGGGGTGAGGAGGCTCACCAAAGATAAAAGGAAGGCATAGCATCAAAGGGAGATCATTCATGTATTCAGCTTTCTTGGTATGGAGACCAATTGCATACTTCAGTTGTTTAGCCAGAGTTGCTGCACTGCATAGTGCAAGGGATTCCTGTGTAGGAATTCCATCCTCTCTTTAGATCAGCTTGCTTAAGGGATCAAGAGAGAAGGATTTGAGCTTCATTTCAGTATTTTTCTTGGGGCCATTCATTCATATTCATATACAACATAGTCTCCTTCAGAAAACTACGTCCTTCATGCAGAGGTAGCAACAACAGTGTTGCATCCTTTGATTTTATGCTATTTCTTGAGGAGGAGGTGCCTATTTCCCTCTGGGAGTTTTGTTAGAGAGGCCTTTGGCCCTATTTCTGTATTATTCAGCCATTATATGATTTATTCAGCCAATATTAATACAGATTTGCAGCAACTGCGTTATTTTCTGTAGTGTTTCTTATTTCATACATTTTGCCGGAAACCTTGCCGGATGTCTTGTTTCACTGTATAAGCTTGTAAACTTCCATTTCTCTATTGGTTTGGTTAATTAAGACTCATATCAGAGATTTTCCATCATTTTTTTTAGAAACACTCATTAGAATAATGCATTTCTTGTTTCAGTAGTTGCTGCATGAGCTAAGCTATGGGGTTTTGGCTTATTTTAGCTGCATAGATTCGGGGAGATCTGTTTATATGAGCTAGAATCATTTATTTCACCTCTAATTCTGCATATAAGTTGTATATAATTTCTTCTAAGGGATACAAGTACCATTCTCAACTTATATAGCATTATTTGCTGAAGACAACTATTTTATGCCCGGTATTGCTGCATTTCCCTACCAGGGAAGGAGAATATCGGTCAATATCTTGCTGAGGTTCTTACATCTGCTGGTGTGATTTTATTTGACATCCAATGAGTTTCTCTTCATTTCCATGCTCATGGTTTGTTGAAGCTCCACATTGGTAATAACTCAAGTTATTCCCAATAGTGTAGTTGTTCCTTAGTTGGGAGCATTACAGGTACCGAGTTGTTGACCGCATTCCGTCAAAATTCTGCCACCCGCCTTTCTGACCATGTCCAAGAATGGTGTAGAAGGAGGATCTCATGTCAATCTCCCACATTAGATGACCGTGTCTATATGGATTGGTTTCTCGAAACACTTTTGCCTTGTATTGGTAAATATGTTGCATCTCACTTTCCTCAGAAAGAGGAAGAATCTCTCCAAATCGCGTTCAAATATGACTTTATCTACGCCAAATCTGGTTATGTTTATACCGTTTTACCAGATCTTCCAAGACCTCATGGTGCCAACACACCAGGGGCATCTCACGCCACCGACAATATCGTTGGATCTCTTTCACATCCGTATACTCATGCTCCCATGGGTTATGGTTTCCCTTAGGGAGGGGCTAGCTCCTCTAGCACTTATCCCCCTCCCAACAGCATGTATCCAGGACAAAGCACATTTTCCACATTACATCAACCAATGCCAGGGCCTGTTGTTGCTCAACCTGTTTACCCCAATGTTTCTCAACCTCCTTTCTATCCTTATTTGCAGCCTAATGCTTTAGCCCCTACGTCATCCACACCCCAGCCTCCCATGCCTTCTCAAACTCCTCCACAATAGCCACCTCCCCCTCAGAGTCAAGTGTATACGTAGCAGAGTGTGACTAATCCTCCAATTCCAAGAAAAAGAGGAAAGACAACCAAAATCAACCAGCACAAGGTAATCAAGGGTACCAAGTTAACCAACCGAACACACCCCAAGGGAACCAGCCTAACACTAAAAACTAGCAATAGGTTGATTAGCCTAAGCAGAACAGGTATCTTCGTACGAATAATCCTTGTTCTTGTTGTGGTGTCCATGGCCATTATACTAATGATTGTCCCCTTTTACCCCAGATGCGCCAGTTGTGGGAAACACAAGCAGCATCTAGAGGAACGCAAGTCACTGCTTCATCTCCTCCAAATATTGCACTATTTCAATTGACGGCTTTCACCAATCCTTTCCCTCAACAAAGATATGTGGCTACCCAACCCCCTCAAGGTCAGGCCACCCCTCAACCTTCCGAGACTGGTACCCCTGAATACCAGATTCTCATGGTGAATTCTGAAGAGGTTAATACCACTGATGTCAACCTTCAGACTCGGTCGCACCAATATGGCAAGCCACTTGCTTCATCTGCAATCGAGCCCCAAACCAAAGTTTCCACAGATTCCATTTCGACACCCAATTCTCCCTTATAGATCCCTCAGCCACGGGCCAAGGTTATTGCCAAGATTCCCAAAGGGCCATTACGTCAAAATGATTCTTCTTCCAAAGCCTCCCACACTTACAACATAGTATATGACTTGGCACAATCTCCTGCTGCCATGTCCACGTTGGAAGTCCTCCAGTCGTGCCCTTCACAATGTAAAGCTCTATTATCTACTTTTGGGTGCTGTGGATCCTTCAGATGATCGTTTGATTATCTTTGATGTTGACAAGTTAGAACAAGCCCCCTTACCTTCATCCTTCACCTTCCTAATACTAGTCAAGATTCGTAACACCCATGTTTTTTGATGTATCATTGACGAGGGCGCATCCACCTGTGTGATGTTCGCCTCTGTTTGGATTAAAATTGGATCACCCGACTTAGCCCCATCCACCATCACCTTGCGTGCTTGGGACGGTCACCCTTCTTAGCCCCTTGGCATGTACCACAATTGTCCTATCACTCTTGCTAGAAAGAATGTTTGTATTGACATTGGAGTCATTGATGCCCCCTTGGATTACAATATACTTTTGGGTCGTAGCTATACCTATGCGATGTTTATTATTGCATTTGCGGTTCACAATAAGTGGTGCCGATAAACAAGCAGTCGCACCTCTTACTAGTGTTTCACCTGGAGTCTTTAAATATTCCACCTTACTTGGTGCATTCCCTGCTCTCCCCCCTCTCATCGATGTCCCTAGCTCTTCGAATGCTTGCATGATGCAATCATCTCAGACTAGCCACAAGCAGTCTGGTTCAACCAGCCAGTAGCCTACGCCTCCATAACCTGTCGGTGGTCACTCGACGGAGCCTTTGGGACCTTATTTTCAAGGACCTTCTCCCTTTTTTGGTGTCTCTTCCACCCCTTTTCAACCAGGAATGGTTCCCCTAGCCTTAATTAGCTGGGAGCCATTCCGCCAGGCCATTACCAATCTGGTTAGATATCGTTTCTAGCTCCCTCTTTTGGAGTATTTTCAGTGTCTGTTATGGCTAAGTTGAGCCTTCCCAATTTGACCCCAAGGATCCAAGTCTGGTACATTGATCCCCTAGAATAAATCCCACCTGGTCAGCTCAAACCTTATACCGCTTTGACCCTGGTCCAACTGGTCGCTATGACCCCTCCCTTTGCTTCAGTGCCTCAACCACCTCAGCAGGAAACTACTCCTATTGTGAAAGCATTCGATGAGGGGGGAAAATCCAGAAAGAAGGAACCTAAGGACAAGGCTACCCAAAATACTCCTGCTCCTCCTAAGCCTCCGAGCGGTCACCTCCATGCGCTTTGTGTAATTTTTTTGGGCATGCTACCCAAAATTGTCCTGAGCTTCCTCATCTCAAACCTGTGGTTAACGAGGCGTTCCCTAAATCCAATATCTCAAAGTTCCATGTTACCTTACTCAATTTAGCTAAGAAACTCAAATTGTTGCACATGAATCACCCTTGTTCTTTGTGTGATATTTATGTCCACTATTATCACCTTTTTCCCTGTCTCAATGACTTTTGCGACACCCTTGAGTTTGTTCGCCAAATAGAGGCCACTCATAGTGGATCTTGTACTCCTCTACTTGTGAGTCCTGCTTCCGCAGAACTAGAGGAAATTTCTTCACACATTGTGATACCTCCCCCCAATGTCGAGATGACGAAAGCTTCGACTACTATCCCCTATTTGTCATCATTCATGAGATCCTTGGCAAAAAAAGCCTCCGGGGAATTCCCTTATGTTTCGATTGAACCTCCTTCGGAAATCACCTTGGGCTCAAACATCGGTAGATCTTTCATCTACTAGCTCTTTGTCTACCCTATGTAGTGATGCGTATGTGAACCATATCTCTCATGGTGATGCGTCAGGTAGCCCCATCGCATCATGTGGTATCTCTTCTGCCAGTCCTCCCATCTTTCATTCTGGTGAAGATGTTATGGAAGCAATGACCACCCCTGAATTTCCTTGGGATGATATGCACCACTGTGTGTAATTCCTTCCACAGCAGTCCCATGACCAATATGTTGTGGAGTCTAAAGAATTCATCTCCAATGAGGTCAATTGGTTTAGAAATACCATTCCCACACCTGATTCTTTCGAAGAACGAAATATGGCCAATATCTCTCCTACCATTAAAATTAACATTTCCGATAAACCAGGGATAGAAGAAAACATTGCATTGGGGGCACATTGCACCCCGGAAGAAATTGAGGCTTACACTTAGTTATTCAAGGAATTACATGATGTTTTCACCTGGTCATATTTAGAGATGCCCAGATTTGATCTTTCCATTTTCGAACGCCATATCGATACATGGCCTAATGCCAATCCTGTCCGTCAAAAGTTGAGACCCATTAATCCTTCCAGACGAGAGGCTATCAAAGTCGAAATTGATAAACTCAAGCAGGCTAGTTTTATCTATCCCATTAAATACACCACTTGGGTCTCTAACCTAGTTACCGTTCTCAAGAAAACAGGAACCATACATGTATGTATGGACTTTCATGACCTGAACAAAGCTTTTCCCATAGAAAAATTCCCCACACCATATATCGACCATATCTTTAATAGGTGTGCAGGGCATAGAAATTTTACCCATATCATCCCCCATCGAGATGTGTGTTTTATTTCTGCCATGAATTCAGGTTGCTTGCATTGTTCATCATCATCTCATTTTTTGCCTTGTGGTGCCTTTCATATGGATCCATCATCCATACTGTATATCGGCTATGTCGACGGTGCAAGTCGCTACTCGCGGAATCTGGCCTCAGCAGCTTGGGCCATTTTTATCCTCATGCATTCGTTAGTCCTCTCCAATGGCATATGCATTGGATTTGCGACCAACAATCAGGTAGAATATGATCCAGTGATAGGTTTTTTGGTCAATTCCCTTGAACATCGCATCATTCATCTTCATGTTCGTTTATATTCCCTACTGCTTGTCATGCAATTGAATGGCGTATATCGTGTGAATAACTATGTCATTTTTAGAAGATATTTACGAGTCAAGTTCTTAGTGCATGAATTTGAAACCATTACGTTCATTCATGTACCTAGAGCCCAGAATCACTATGTAGATAGAATTGCAAACAATATTCTAGATTGGAACTTATCACATGCATTTAACACAAGGAAATAATGATAAACAAAAGGTGAGCCACATACTCGTCATATATAAAAGATGCATATCCATAATATTTGTTCACAAAATCATAAATGTTTTGGCGTCCTCTACTCTAATATATCTGACATGCCCATAGCATGTTACAAAAATCAAAACTGGGGGCACCACATGCCCCTACATCTAATCACTATCTGGAGGGACCTAAGCCAATGGCTCGGCTCCTGCAGCTTGTAGACCCTGAATACCCTGCCTGACCATTTCTATGCACCGCATGACCCCTCGCCACTCTGAGGGTAGCCTGAAACATGCCTCAATTAGAGGTCACCTAGATCATTCCCTCCATGCTTTGATACTCTGGTCATCAACATCTCGCATCTGCGATAGACATCCTCAAGTAGTGCCTCTAAATTCGCTCTATAAGCACCTCTAGCTGTGCTAGACTCTACAGCCCCTGGCGCTGCGGGTCATCCCATATACCCGACCAGTTTGATCAGTGTTATATATGCATGCCAAAAGTAATGAATCAGTACCACATACATAATTCTAAAACTTTAAATACACCATAAAATATAACAACTTTTCAGTTACCATCTGGTCCCCATGCTCGACCGAGCGGAAGTGGCAAGTTTAAGTCCCCCTAATATTTAATCCCACTGTATGGATAGTTGTCTATATACAGTGGCATTTGGTCCCAATGTGCGAAGAAATTGGGTCAGAACACTCATCTGACTCCCCCGCCTCCTCTCCGTAGTAGCTTCCCCCAACAACGCATCCTACGCTCTCGCGAGCCCCCATTCTAGATCTGCACATGAGTTCGAAGTGTAGGGATCTTCTCGAAGAAGAATGAGAACAACACTATACAAAAAACATAGTCATGGTTCACTTTTCACTTAGCAAAATTTTTCATTTCAATGAGGCTAGCATCATCTAGGCCCACCCATAGTAGGTCCCTCTCAACACACTCTCAATCAGCATCAGTTGGGCCCACCCATAACAGGTCTCACTCAACACACTCTCAACTATCATCATCTGCCCTCTGGTGATGTGGTGGAATGTTTGGTTTCCCCGGATCTGCAGTACCACTGTGGCGACAGACCGAGTCTCTAGCCTCTCTATATCTTTGATCACTCTGAGTCGTGCCCTTGACATGAAAATATGGTCGGCAGTGGCATTCCAAGAACTCTGATATATTATGCTCCCACGGAAATACTGGCTAGATATTTCCCACCACCCCCAGTGGTGGGAGACTAGTCAGGAAATAGATATCTTGAATAGTTAGCTCGATCTGGTGCCCCTGCACAATAAACACCTCTAGGTCTGGGTCCCAGTAGCTCACTATTCTGGATAGCAGGGACTCCCCTACCCTCATCAATGGGTTCTCAACCAACTTGAGAACCACATACCTCGCAAGTGCGCCTTTGACCACTTAATCCCCCTGGATCTTGGAATGAAGCGCATCCAAATATCTCTCTCTCCAATTGATCTTTAACTCTGCCATACCTACACAAACCAAGCAATTTTTCAGTCAGAGGAAGAAAAATTGCATAAAAAACATCAAGCCCCAGTTCCCAGCCAAAAAGAGGACAACACCCAACTTTTTGGTAGATCGCACTTTTCCATCTCTGTCCCTACAAGGTCATAGTTTTTCCCTCTGAAAAATGCGACCCAGCTCCCAGAACAGAGCCCAGGAAGTGCAAGTCGGCTGTGGGGAAGGGTAGGGTGTTGTTTCCGAGCTCTGGGCACCTAATTTGAAATTCTAAACCATTGAAACTAAAGAGTAAGGTTAGCCCACCTACTTGTAGCTGATGGATCTTTATTCCAACTATTGGCTTGTCTTCTACAAACACTGCAAGATTTAGGGCCTTCTCCTCCTCTCCACTTTCACCACAACTCCACTAGAAAATGAACCAAATTGGAGGGAAATATCCCTATTAAAATAGAAACCCTAATTTTTCTTTCGCTAATTGAGACCAAACCATATCTATGTTTGATGAACCATTAGCACCATTGGAAAGCTCTCACCAAGCTCTAAAATGGGTATCTTTTTTTTTTGGTGATTTGATACTTCATTTAGAAGCCTTTTTTACAAGAAGGGTCACTTCGCCACCTCTCAAAATCGAATTTCTACACTTGCGCCACTTGTACTTGGGTCAGCACTTCACCTTCATACTTGTTGATGCGTGTGTCTATTTTTTTCATGAGTAACCATATTTTTCTCATGTTTTTATGGTCCCCACCGGGCCTACTTTGTGTGGTAGCATCATCGAGTCACCCTTGATCAGAGCATCCGAGTTGAGTCATCATCGCATTCATGGAGTCTCTCCTGAGTCCCTTTGCCTCCTGTTACATTATTTCATCCATTCGTGCCTTGTCCCTCTCTCATGTAGCCCATTTTGGCCTCCAGTCCCACTATCCCCATCCCCTCAAGAGTCGAGTATGTCGTTACCAGGTCATCCATGTTTTTCATGCTCTAACAAAGGAAGTCATCTGTTTTCTACTCAATATCCACCATTCCATCGTCATCCCTGGTGTTAGTCCATCAGTCGCTCTACTATGATCTCTCATGCCTTAGTTGAGGGTTCCTCTTTGCCTCACCTAAGGCGGACTTCCTTTTGTCGGTATCATCACATTCATTCCAGAAGGCAAGTATAGAGGGAGGTGCATCTTCATTCCAACTTCCATTCTTTTTCGGTGCCTCGGATCAGGAAAAGGGACTCCTTATTTCCCTTTGACTTGATTGTTTCTCAACTACTCCACCAGCATGATTGAGATTCATATACTTGATAGTTCGGTGATCCAGCAGATTGATCTAGTGATTCCTAGGTGTGTGTGAGATGTTTCATACCTCATGAAGGGGTGGCCCTTCAGGTAGCCCCCCACATACCCGGATGACCTCATTTTTTTCTACAGCCTCAGATGTAGCTCCGCAGATTTGATGGGTTCGGTTCTAGCCGCTTGTAGTGCTTATAGCATGCATGTATCACTCAGATGATCCATTCATATTTTCAGAGCCCTTTCCTGTTTAGTAGGGCTTATTTGGCTGTTATTATATCTCATGTACACAGATATTATTATATTCAGTCCTGGCTGTTGTCCCAGGTGCATTATCTATGTGGGATCCATTATATTTTTGTCTGGCCTATTTTATGCCGACATATCATGTACTTTATATCTTAGTCTCATTTTACTGAGTGCACCATTATTCTCTGTACTTTTTCATCTCGGCGGGCATAGGTATGCCTCCCTCGACTCACTGAGAACAGGTACCCAAAAATTAAAGGAGACTTATATCATTTGTATTCCTTGCCCCCTCAGGTTATTGTCCTCTCTCGCCTCACTTCGTTTAGGTATATCTCTCTCTATGAATCCCCTTTGGTGTCTAGTGATCGTGTTCTTACAACGTACTTCGGTTATACAATTACCTCCTAATGCTCGTACTTTGGGGGGGCAATCCGTTACACCAATTTTTGGTCATATAACCATTTACAATTAGATGGATCAAATACACCATGTAAGACCAATTTTAACATAGTAAAATTTCTTTCACTATAATAAATAATTTATAAACCATAGTTTATTAAGTTATTTCTTGTTCAAACAAGAAACCCCCTAAGGAATAATTAAACAAACCCTTATTTATTTGGTTTTCCTCTAGGAATAATTAATTAAACCACTATTTAAATAATATTCCTGGTCATATTAACCCAATTAATGAGAAATAATTAGATAAATCATTATTTATTTTATTATTCTCTAGGAATAATTAATTAAACCATTATTTAATTAATATTCCTTGTTAAATTTGACTAAATCGTTTAGGAATAAATCATTATTTGTTAAATTATTCCTTAACCCCATCCTTGAAATAATAAATAAATCATTTATTTGTTTATTATTTCTAAATAAATGGATTTATCCAGTTTAAATTCCTTTTCCCTCCAACAAAATATAACAAAATATTCCAAACAGTTAGATCTAGATCTTGGTTAATAATATTTTATTATGCACCATTATCAAGGATAACTCAATATTTTGTTATAAATAGGAGGGTTTTCCATTCATCATTTACCTTTTATCCTTTTATCATGGTCGGACTTTGATCATTTTTCATTGTCATATTTTGATCACTTTCATTGTCACGCTCTGATCATTATCATTGCTGCTACTATTTTCTTTCTTTTTGAGCTCCCATAGAGTTCAATACGTCTTGGGTTTTCTACACCATTGAGAGAGAGAAACTTCTGGATCTGAAGCATTGAGGACAGCCAATAACCCATCCCATTGAGGGGGATTGGTAAGATCATTCTTTGTTCCCTTCTTAGGTGTTAATACATATAATTATTTAGATATCTTGTCTTGTCCATTGGATATCTGAAACATATTATTGTTTCTTTTTACTGTTTAACTGCTTTGACTGCATAGATTTGGGTTTTTGTTGCATTTTTTTCGACTATCTATTTCATATCTAAGGAAGTTAATCACCCATATTTGTTGTTAGGGATGTTTGTCACACACAGCTAAAGTGATCTATTTCCGTACACTTGTGTTAAGAATTTACGCTAACAACCCTCATGACTGTTTGACTTCTTATGAAATTTTGACTTTACATGACTCTTCATATTATGTACATGTCCTTTGGACTTCAACTTTACAATAAATTTTTGAATAGGAATCTACATAACCCACAAAAATGATGTGGCATATGGTGACTCATGACATGACATACCATCACATTGATGCCATGGACTGCATGATGACTTGGGGATGTCAAGTCATTCCTGCTACTTTGCGCTATGTGTCTTCTTTAAAAAGTTCCTTTTTCCACCTCCATATGGCTTAGATATAAGGAGTCTTCAATGATATCAAGTCTTGAGATGCAGTCGCAAACTGGTGCCCCCTTAATTTCTCTTTAGTGAACAACTTGCATATTCAGCTATTGAGGTGTCTTATAGCATGTTCCCCTTCTCCATCTCCTTATTCACCATCCTGTCATGGTATGATAGAGTATTTTCATCTTCAATTCACTCATGACAAGACGATATTAGTTTGATAAACCCATGGTCTAAGATGTTGCATAATGATCCACTGACTGAGTCGGAACTAGGTGACAGGCTCTGGGAGAGGCTCAATGACTACGCAATCACACAACACATGCAATCAAGGGTTGAGATTGAGCCTTGAGATTGCACAATGTGAAAATCAGGCTTGGACTCAGTAAAAATATTGTGTGGTTGGGGTGCTTAGGGAGCCAAACTGAGGGCTTGAGCACTGATTTTTCCCACTGTGTAGCTCTGGAAGGTGGAGGAGGCCAGGTGATTGCACAATTATGCAACTCAAGAGCTCAGCGATGAGGATTGAGCCTTGTGATTGTGCAATGCGTATTATTTATTGGGAACGAGAGATAAATTGCGTAGTTTTTGGATTCAGAAGCTGAGATTGAGCACTATAATTGCGCAGTGCACAGTCCTATGAGGTAGGAACTGTATTCCGTAGTTCCAAGATATTGGGTTGCAACTTGAGGGTTGATATTGTGCAATGCATAATTTAGGAGGGCTAGATGAGGCTAAGTTGCTTGGTCGAGAATTTTTCCAAATTTGGTTAAGTGTGGGATCAATGAAGCTAATGTGAACAATGATAATACTTGAATGTGATCACACACTTAGAACACTTGAAAACACAACATAGATCATCCAAAACACATGAAAAACATGTTTCCCTCAATGCGACAACTTTGTAATGACCTATGACAAGTGCAACACCAAAGATACACTTTGCGATGATCGTGACGACACTTGTGCAACAGTGCTTAAAACTTTGGAAATGAGTGTGGCAGATATTTACATGGTAACAAAAAATTATTTACGCAAATATAGCCCCTTGAAACCACCAAAAAAATCTTATTTATATAGTGCGACACTTAACATGTGAAAATATGAAATTTTGATTTTCTTCCAAATGAGACCAAAACACTTAGATAAAACACACGCAATAAGTCTTAATGTTTACGAAAACAATATAAAAGATCAAATTAGGATCCAAAATTTTGTGTAGGTAAAAATTTTGGAGGGTGTTGTAGAAGCATTGAACAGTTCCCAAGTCTAAACTTAGAAAAATTGGTTAATTGATCATAATTAATTAAGTCAAGGTGAGAATTCTCTAAAAACTCACACACATCGACTCTGATATGATATTGACCCTTTATTGAGTTTTAATATTAGTTTTGATGCTCCAATGGAGGATAATAAGAAGTCAATGAGCACTTGGAGAACACACCTAAGACACTTGAGGGTTTCGATTTTCTTGGCAATTCGATTTCCAAAGAGCAGTAGCAGTTGCCAGAGAGTCAGAGATCGAAGCAGAGATAGTAAGAGGCGGGGCAATGATCCAGAGGATTTTTTCTAGATCCAGAAAGGAAGCAGCAAGTGACAGAAGTGATCCACGCAGAAGCAACTAAGAACTATGAAGTAGTTGAAGCAAAGTAGTTTGATTTATTTTGGGAGAAAGTATATTCAACTTCCATAGGTTAGGAAAGTCTTCTAAAAGGTCGAAGAGTCACTTCCAACAGAAGAGACAGGAAATACAACTTGATCAAAGGTTGATCTAAGCCACACTTGTAAGAGGCAGCGCAAGGACTGTGATGGGGGCCTACGTAGGGGCTTGGAAAAATAGGTTTTATGGAGAATCCAGTGTCGTGATTTCTTGTAGAGTGAGATAATTTATCCTCTCTAAATATTTTTGTCAGATACTTGTTGTTTGGATTGTCAGTTGGGCATCCATAGATTGTACTCAGATTTCACTACCCCATAATAATAAAACCCCCAGTTGTTGCACCTGTTTTCCCAAGTTGGGTTTTTCTTAGGACATTTGACCAAAAATAATAGTGTCATATTTTTATGTGTGTGCACTATATTTTCTCAGTTTCCAGCATTGTTTTTCTTCTATAGTTTATTTGTGAAAATCAGTGTGAATTATTTGATATTTTCCATCAAAGACAACAAATAAATTAACAATTAGAAATATATTTTCCAATTGTTGTTATCGATGAAATTTTCACATGGTATCAGAGCGTGAGTGATCATCCGAGAAGCTCAGAAGCAGAGGATATAATTTCGTTGTTCAGAGGGAGAAGCAGGTCAAAATTCTCAAAGGTTGCGCAGTAACTTGGCAGGCAAGCTGAATTGTTGGGGTAGAAGTTTGATCTCCAGTTGCAGGGTTGCAAAAAAGTCGATTTTCCCAAAATAGTGATTCTAGTAGTCGGAGGGAGAAACAACTCAGATTTTTGCTAAGCAGATTCCTTGGTTAGACACAAAGGGTTTTTCAGCAGTTTGTAGTAGTAGAATCAGCATCTGGTGGAAGAGAAAGTGGCACACACAGTAGAGGGTATTTCTCTCAAAGGATTTTTAGACTAGCAATCTGATTTTCCTAGTTGCAGATTCACAGTAGCTATGAGTAGATATTTTCACTCTAGAAGGGAGTGCTAGTGGTAGGTTCAACATCTAAGTAGAGGAAAAAGGAGTTTCCATACCAGATTTAGAGATGGCCACAACTACGCTCAAAGATCAGGATAAGTTGGAGGAAGCATCCAACTACGTCATCTAGATGGCTAAGGGGTGAATACCGAGAGAGGGTGAATCAATATTTCTTTTCAATTTTTAGTTTTACCAGTTAGATCACTTATATTTAGAGCACAAAATGAATAATAAGAATAAACACTTTTATTAATTTCTTCTTTTCAATAAATCAAGTACAATATATGTAGGGCTCCAACCCTAGATGAAGACATCGATATTCAAACTCCCAAGCTCCAACCTGTATTTTCCAAGCACCTACTTGGACTTCCAAGGCTCCAACCTTGTCGATTTTGAGGCATCAACCTCTAGGGCTCCAACCGTATCTCTGGTACAGGCTCCAACCTGGTCTCTTGAGAACTCATATCCTCTAGGTCTCCAACCCTATCTTCCAAGGCACCAACCTTGTCTCTATGAAGCTCCAACCTACTGCTTCAATTCGTCAAGATATATTTAGTTATACTTCACGACTCCCAATGTCTTCTTCAACGAGCCCTAACAATCTTCAGCTATCCCCTCACTTAGTCTCCATGTCACATCATCAATGAAAACCTTTTTCTTCACATGAATGTGTCTCCACAGCTCTTCAGGTTACCTAACCAAAATCTCCAAGTTACCTCATGATGGCTAATGCATCATGGTCTTCAACATTTTCTCCACAAGGTCTTCAATACATGTATCTAAGAATGTCTTCAACGAACCTTTGTATGTCCTTGACCAAATTCTTCACTGTTCAATCAGATCCAAAGCTTCTTGATTTTGACTTCACTATATCTTCATTGTACCTTTTCCACCATTTTAATTCACTGTTGCAATCTTATTTCATGAGGAGATTATGTAATCCAGCTATACAACTATCCAAGAGGGAATTATTGTTTTCCAACAATGGCATTGTTCAAGGAACAAATTCACAAAGGATTCCTCCACAGGTTTAACAATTTCATGATACCACAGTCCTAATGATAGGATACAATATTGTTAGGGCTTAATAATGTGGATAGATCTTAAAAAAATAATCCAAATCCAATACACAAGTAACTCGAGCCTAGTTCGAGGATTTTATCTGCATATTTTTATTTATCTAGTGTCACAGATCAAAGGCACTATCCCTGTAACGATCAAAGCTTCATGAAATCCATAAGACCGAATTTTCAATGAGTCCAAACAAAGTAATCATCCTATCTCTGAAACAAATTTTCCTTAAATGAGTTTTATGATAATTCTCAAGTTTTTCTCGCTTTTCCTTTCTCTGTAATCGACTTCTTAACCTCTACTCAGCGATCAAATCAAGTTCCAGAATTTGTGAGGGGCGTAGGTTTGAATTGTATGGAATACCAAAGGTGACAACATCAATCACAGAAAAAATAAACACCACGCTGATCAATATGAGAACAAGATTTGTTGTCCCCTTCTCCACAAGTCGAGAAGAATGATTTTTTAAGGATCGAAAGTCTTTAAAATGTTGCATTTGGTTTTTTTTTCTTTAACGGAATTCATTGAGTTGTATATTTTTTGAATTTATCTGAGTTGAATTCATTAACCGAGTTGCATATCATTGTATATATGGTGAAGGAGAAATATTTTTAAAACTGACTTGAATGTAAGTCGACTGGTGAAGCTAGCTTGTTCACGTCTAGCATGGAGTTAACAAGTGAACAAGTGAGCATTTCTATAGAGAGTTCGTATGACTGTGGCGATTTTATGGTTAAATATTCGTTAAATATAGATGTCATGAGGAGTGGGGACATGATGAATATATTAATGAGGATCTGTCTGACGTAGATGTGTGGGGACCGCCAAAAGGATGGTTTTTGTAATTACCAACGTTATTCATGTAATGCTCAGCGTGAATTTTGTTATGTAGCGTTCTTAATAAGAGTTGACATAAGCATAGGGAAGTTGTATAATAATTTTTTTTATATTTTTCTTATTTTATAGTTTTCTTGTAATGTTTTAATGAGTGGTATCAGAAATTACGGTTAGGGCATGAAGTAGGGTTAGGGTTTGTATGGTAATTTAACAAATCTAGGGAAAAAGTTTTTAGGGATTCATGTATTCAGAATATAGGGTTTTCTCCTAGGGTTTGTATAAGGTTAGGGCAACATCGCGAAAGCTTTTAAGCCATGTATCACAAGAATATTTTCCATCTCCAACAATGCCATATTGACATCACTGACAACCTTTAACAATCGTTGTGATAGATGAAATTTTAACATGGTATCAGAGCGTGAGTGATAGTTCGAGGAGCTCAGAAGAAGATGAGATAATTATGTTGTTCAGAGGGAGAAGCAGGTCAAAATTCTCAGAGGTTGCATAGTACCTTGACAGGCAAGTTGAATTGTTGGGGTAGAATTTTGATTTTTAGTTGCAGGGTTAGAGAAAAGTCAGTTTTCCCAAAATAGTGATTCCAACATTTGGAGGGAGCAACAAAAGCTCAGATTTTCTCTAAGCATATTCCTTGGTTAGACAAAGAGGGTTTTTTAGCAGTTTACAGTAGCAGAATAAACGTCAGGTGGAAGAGAAATCGGCACACACAATAGAGGGAATTTCTCTCAAAGGATTTCTAGAATAGAAATATGACTTTCCCGGTTTCAGATTCGCAGTAGTTGTGAGTATATATTTTCACTCTACAAGGGAGTGCTAGTAGCAGGTTCAACATCCAAGCAGAGGAAGAAGGAGTTTCCAGACCAGATTTAGAGATGGCCACAACTGGGCTCAGAGATTAGGATAGGTTGGAGGGAGCATCCAACTATGTCATATAGAAGGCTAGGGTGTCCTTCCTTCTAGATGAAAATAGCTTGAAATCCTATACAAAGAGTGTGTTAGTAGTTCCCCAGGACCCCAATTAGTAGAAGAAGTACAAGAAGGAAATGGTGAAGGCAAAGAATTTAATTTTGGATGGTGTCTGGGATCATCTAGTATCTCACGCGGCAGAAAAAATGATGACCAAAAAGATGTAAGATGCCTTATCTGAGTTGTTTTAGATTTATTCTGAGCAACAGAATATGTACCTCCAGGAGAAGTTGAGGAACACAAGGATGTAGAATGGTGAGAGAATAGATTCCTTTCTTAATTGAATTCAGGAATTATGAGATCAGTTGTCAAAGGTTGGGTCAACACCTCAACCCACAGAACTTGTACGATTGGCATTGAATAGTGTCTCAGAGGACTGACAAGTATTTGTATAGAGTATCTTGGGCAGATATACCTTGCTAAGGTGGGACAAGATGTGGTATGATCTGCAGCAGGAGGAGTTGAGGCGAGATTTGTTGAAGAGCATCATCAGTGGAAACAACATCCAGGGCGTGAATACTGAGGGGGAGAATGTGGCCCTAGCATATAAGGGTCCTAGACAGAGACAGGGGGAGTAGAAGAATAAGAAGAAGAAGAAGAACATGTCAAAGGTCAAGTGCTTCAGGTGTGGTAAGTTCAGTCACTACAATATGAAATGTCCTTGTAATATTCCAAATTAGGAACAGCTACACAAATGGGACTATCTCAAGATATTACGAATGTGAAGATCAGCAATACATAAACATGAGCTGGAAAATAGCAGTGAATGCATTAAAACCAAAATGTCGGAAGATCCACATAACCATTACATTAGATTATAGCAGCCACAAATGTATACATGATCTTGAGGAAATGATCTCTCAAGCTAGGAAATGCAGCCTCAATGAAACATATACATGGAAAATGGAGAAATACTGCTATACAAGAGAAGCCCTGGCTATGACTGCGCAAACCTTGAAGGAGAACTACTGCAAAATTTCAATAACATGTAGATATGACAATAGATATCTCAAATAAGAAGGTGGAGAAAGGTCTCAACCCATAGAAACATACAATACACAATCCTTGAAAGGATTGGCTGAAATAAGTACAAAATGGAAAATATGCAGAAATGTCAGAGTTGCTGGGCAGCAGCTACAACTCAAAACTGGAAATGGATGTAGATAGCTTATGATGCTGCAATATATGGCTGAATCTCATCCAAAGGATCTCTAGAGTGAAAGGCTGATCCTCTCACCTAAGATCTCACCCTCCAAACTTATGGAGCAAGTCCCCACTGCAAATACACTCAGAAATAACACAGTCTAGAGAAGGGACTGCGTTGTTGGTGAAGAGAAATGATTTTCCTGATGCCAATTATCTGCAATATGTTCCTGGATCTCCCTCACTAACCTCCCAGAGGAATAGAAACTCCCTCCTCTGACAGATGAGCCAAGGAAATGGTATATGGTGTCCTCCACTGCAACACCCCAGCAACACTGCGTTATACTTGAGAAGAAATAACGTAGTATCTGAAAGGAGAAGATTTGGCCTTGAGCCAAGAGATATGGAGAATGAATAAAAATCCTTCAAGAGGCCTCTCAAGAAGGAGGAGGAATCCTAAATAGGAATTCCACATCAATTCTTGCTAAACAACAAAAGAATGCACAATGTCTGAATAGACATGGAATGAATAATCCAAAGCATGAGTAACAATGGCTGCCTTGCCCTCATTTTAAAAAAGTGAAAGCTCTCTCTCGATGGGCCCCATCCATTAGGGTTTCCTCCACCAAATATCCTCTTCCTCATTCACACTGTGCTGTCTTCTAAAGTAAGCCACTCCTATGGAAGCGTTGTTGACTTGGTCAAACCTGACCTTGTCTTCATGTATTTTCCCCTTTTCACACTTGAGGGTGAAAAATCAAACTACTCTGATGATCCCTTTCACATTATTAGGGATTTTATTCATATCTTGAATAAGAATGGGTTCCCTTACCCATTTATTAAGCTGCAAGGTGATAAAAGCAAAATTTTAATATTCCATTTAGCCATGTGCTAAAATAGGAATATTACAGTCCTCCCCTCCCAAATGTTGCTTGTCCTCAAGCAACTGCAAGGATAAAACTGAAGGATCTCCACCCAAGGCATGGAGTCAGAGATATGTTGAGGAACATCTTCCCCCAAATGGATCCTCCATCCCCCAAGTAATGATCCATACAAAGTGAGTTACCTCCCAGCATGGAAACTCTTGACAAACATCTTCCACCTTTGGCTCCTGCAATGTAGGTGGGCTGAAAATATGATCTTGGTAGACAAAATAGCATACCCCACGTTTTCCTCCTCGCCACTTAGGATAAGTGTAGATTATATGCTGATATTGGGCTACAAAAATGTTTCCCTCAAGTGGAAAAATGAAGACTAGACCCCCAAGGATCTCTTCTCCAGCATTATGAAACATGTTGTCCCAAATCATCTCATATGTGATGAGTTGGAAGTCACCACCATATGGCATCCAATCAAACATATGGCTCACCTCAAATGGAAACAATTTTTTTCCTATAGTGGCCACATGTGCTCTCATGTTCCCATTAGAACATGCAATGCAAATAATGTGGGAGATCTCTCCCCCAAGGGACACATCCAACCAATGTGCCATTCCCCCAGTCATGCTCTCAACAAATACAAAGAAAACAACAACATAATGAGCCATAATGGAAACCATGCTTGTTGTCATATGTGGCAAGGGAGAAGGGAAATGGTCCCTCAATTGTAACCAATGTAGCTTGACCCTCAACTGCAAAAGAGTGTGACAAAAGGTGTGGCCTTTCAACCACTTGCTTGCTGTCCTACTCTCCTCAAATGTATGGAGAAAGTGAATGATATATGGTGCAAGGTGAGTAGGTCCTCCAAAATACATTTCCTCCCCAAGTCCTCCTAGGGAGTGGTCACCTATAGTGATCATGGGCTCAAGTAGACCATGGGGTCTAGAAGAAAGAATGCTCCTCCTTGGAGCAACATCCTGTACAAATATGGTTAAGGGATGAATATACAAATCACCATGCAAATAAACTATATCCTCACCATAAGTTTTTCCCATGCAAATGGAGTGGCTCAAAAATGAGTCTCCTCTCATCCTCAAAGAGGAAAGAGGTGGTTGTGCTAACTCCTCCAAAGATTTATGTATCTCCTCCATCTGCACATGATCTATGCATCTCCTCATATGCTGATCTGTCAATATTATGCAAGTAAGATGATCCTGGGAATACTCCGCCAACAACCTGGAGCTCCAACATGGATCTATCCTCCATAGTGACAACGCTGATGATTCCCCATGAAGGAAATCTGTCATATGGTTATCTCCCAAGGTCTCCACTCCTCTAAAACCAATGAATGGTGCCTGAAATTGTGAAGCATCTCTCATCATTTGCTGCCCTAGTGGTCTCCCCGGCAAAATGTCTCCATGCAATGAGACATCATCATCAAGAGGTGACTGCATATATGAATGAAAAAATATGTCCATGCTTCCACTGCGCAATCCAATCACCTTATTAGGTGCATCAACCTCATTAAATAGACAGGGATGTGCGCTCCTCATCACATCATGATGGTCATCCTCCCTATCACCTCCTTGTGTCTCCATGGTTTCACACCTCCTCAACAATGGCACATGTAGGACATGGGTTGTGCCTTGATCTCCACACATGAGATCCTGAGGACTTCGTTGCAAATATGAAATAATCCCTCTACCTGGAGCAACATCTCCTCCTTCCTCTGCATGAGGCACTAGATAGTCTCTAGGTGGTACAACGTTTTTTCCCTCAGCTTCTCCAACATAGATGGACAACCTTCCAATAATGTTGCTGCAATTATGGAATCTCTCCCAAAGTGGAAGTAATTCCTGATCATCAAAGGTCAAGGAGTGTCTCCTTTGCACCATGATAGTGCCATCTCCTACTCCTGCAACATCATACAATAAATGAGAGAAAATCTTCTCTTGCTCTCCAAAGAATAACCCCAGGAACAATTTTTTTTTCTGCTTCCTCATGCTCTCATCATACAAGTTATGTGATAAAGAAATAGTGTATGATATGAAGGTCGCATCATCACTATGCACCCATACTCTTTGCTTCTCAATGATGCCAGAATCCTGCCA
Organism: Pinus albicaulis; assembly: GCA_034641835.2. Lineage (NCBI taxonomy): Eukaryota > Viridiplantae > Streptophyta > Pinopsida > Pinales > Pinaceae > Pinus > Pinus albicaulis. The sequence goes on along the minus strand of CM076570.1, from coordinate 1,086,724,762 downwards.
CATCTTCTACATCCTCATACCCCTGGAAAGAATGTTTTCCAAGTGATGGCCAAACTCCTTCAAGAGTAACCAGCGTAGCCAAGCCTCCTACTGCCCGATATCATAAATCTGCAAGTAGCTTACCAGCTCCTTGCTCATCATCCACTCAAATAATTGTGGATGTCTCCTTCCATCCTTCATCTTGGTACTCCTCCCATGAGAGCTACCATCATCCCAAATCAAACTCCTACATTTCATGGGATCTTGAAATGCGATCTTCTCGAGGATCAATTTGACCCTATGAGGATCCAAATAGGTGGTAGGAAAAAACCTCCCATCATGATGTGCATGGCTCAAGGAATGTCCATCACAGTCATGAGATATTTTATCCATCTGAAGATGTCCTCCATCTACTATCTGTTCCTGTGAGAAGGGAAGTACCTCCTCAAACTGATGAAGAATTTTGCACTCCATGATGTGTGGGAGTGCACCTCCGGAAATATGTCCGGAAGATCTCCTCCTCATAAATTTCCTTCAAAAACCAAAGAGGATTTGGATCTGCTACAAGTAGAAGTCTCTCTTTGAGCTGTGGCATGCTCATTGAGAGAGTGTCATCTAGAGAGGAGAAAGAGTTTCTTATCTCTATATGTCTACTCCTTCTCACTGCTTCCTTCATGGCTTCCTGAATGAAGTTGCCCTCTGAATTCTCACATGAGGAATGATTCCTCTCTCCATCATTGCTCAGCGCAGTGCTATTCTGCTACTCTAGATCAACTACATGTAATGATATAGACCCATCCAAATTGTTTGCTAAAATGACAAGAGATGGATTTTCAATCATACCTTGGGGAAATGTGGAAGCTCTTTTCAAGGCTGCAAGAGTTTCCTCCTCATAAGTGTTGGCCTCCCAAACTGTTGAAGATGAAGGTTGCTCCTCCATGGTCTCAACAGCGCTAGTACATGCCTCATTAGTTGGTGGTGAGGGCTCCTCCCTACTTTTTCCAAACCTCCTGGTCAATCTCTAAGAAAACTCAACAAGAGTAGAAACCCTTGTATGGCTTAGATGTCTGATCCACCAATGCTTTGCTTCACCTCCAAGGTGCAGCACTGCAACTTCTACAGCCTCTCTGTCTACTACAGGATGTAGCAGAAAGAAAGCCTCTATTTTCTTCACCCAAACCTTTGTTGCATATGTGAGTGATCCATCAAATGTAGACAATAGAAATCTATTGCCTCTCATCATCCCGTAGCTGTGGGGTCTTCTTTCTTTCTTCTGCTGAATAAATTGTGGAAAATTTAGAGTCTCTGGAAGGCTCTAGGTTTTGCTCAGTATTCAGCCAGGTAATCACTTAGAATTTCGAATTCCAAGTGCTCTTCATGCTTCATGACTTCTTTTTTGTGAGAATAGGAAGTGCATGGTCCTTGCACTTCTCCTTCTTCATTCTTCTTGACCTCCTTGGAGAGGTCTCCTATGGATTTGAAAATAGATGAGAGTAAACTCATCTTCTTCATCATCTTGATCTTCTTGGGCTTAGACTCACAGGCTGAGCCAAGAAAGCAGCTCTGATACCACTGTAATATTCCAAATTAGGAACAGCTACACAAATGGGAATATCTCAAGATATTACCAATGTGGAGATCAGTAATACATAAACATGAGCTGGAAAATAGCAGTGAATGCATTAAAACCAAAATGTAGGAAGATCCACATAACCATTACATTAGATTATAATAGCCACAAATGTATACAATATCTTGAGGAAATGATCTCTCAAGCTAGGCAATGCAGCCTCAATGAAACATATGCATGGAAAATGGAGAAATACTGCTATACAAGAGAAGCCCTAGCTATGACTGCGCAATCCTTGAAGGAGAACTGCTGCAAAATGTGTCAATCCTTGAAGGAGAACTGTTGCAAAATGTCAATAACATGTAGATATGACAATAGATAGCTCAAATAAGAAGGGGGAGAAAGATCTCAACCCCTGGAAACATACAATACACAATCCTTGAAAGGATTGGCTGAAATAAGTACAAAATGGAAAATCTGCAAAAATGCCGGAGTTGTTGGGCAGCAGCTGCAACTCAAAACTGGAAATGGATGTAGATAGCTGATGATGCTGCAATAGATGGCTGAATCTCATCCAAATATCTCTAGAGTGAAAGTCTGATCCTCTCACCTAAGATCTCACCCTCCAAACTTGTGGAGCAAGTCCCCACTGCAAATACACTAAAAAATAACGCAGTCTAGAGAAGGGACTGCGCTGTTGGCGAAGAGAAATGATTGGCCTGATGCCAATGATCTGAAATATGCTCCTGGATCTCCCTCAATAACATGATCCCAGAGGAAAAGAAACTCCCTCCTCTGACAGATGAGCCAAGGAAATGGTATATGGTGTCCTCCACTGCAACACCCTAGTAACACTGCGTTATACTTGAGCAGAAATAACGCAGTATCTGAAAGGAGAAGCTTTGGCCTTGAGCCAAGAGATATGGAGAATGAATAAAAATCCTTCAAGAGGCCTCTCAAGAAGGAGGAGGAATCCTAAACAGGAATTCCCCAGCAATTCTTGCTAAATAGCAAAAGAATGCACAATGTCTGAATAAACATGGAATGAATAATCCAAAGCATGAGTAACAATGGCTACCTTGCCCTCCTTTTAAACAAGTGAAAGCTCTCTCTCCATGGGCCCCATCCATTAGGGTTTCCTCCACCAAATATCCTCTTCGTCATTCACACTGCGCTGTCTTCTAAAGTAAGCCACTCCTCCTATGGAAGCGTTGTTGACTTGGTCAAACCTGACCTTGTCTTCATGTATTTGCCCCTTTTCACACTTGAGGGTGAAAAATCAAGCTACTCTGATGATCCCTTTCACATTATGAGGGATTTTATTCATGTCTTCAATAAGAATGGGTTCCCTTACTCATTTATTAAGCTACAAGGTGATAAAAGAAAAATTTTAATATTCCATATAGCCATGTGCTAAAATTGGAATATTACAGTCCTCTTAGGAAGAACTAAAAGCAGGAGAATAAGTACCAACAGGCAGCATCTGGGAAATAGACAAGATTTCCTCTAGGCTAGAGGGAGGTTTTCTATGTTCGCAGATATAACTCCAAGAGTGAAGTCGGGTGATTTGGTGTTGTGGCCCTATAGAGCTACAGAGATGGGCAAGGTCCATTGAGGAGTCCACCTCATGGATCATTACCTGGATATGGGGGCCGACAATATTTAGTAATAGGATGGATCAATGTCAGTGATGCATTTTGGATTCCAGAGTAACATTTGCAAACTGCTAGCAATCAGATATTGAGGAGTGTAGTGCAATGATGACAATAGAGCAGGTGCCTCAGTGCAAAGTTGACAGCAACGCAACTTCTTCAGTGACAGTGTAGAGGCTAGTAGCAGTCAGTACTTGGGAGATAGATACATCATATTGAACACAATTGATTCAATATTTTGGATGTTTCTTAGTTGCAGTTGTTGTAGTTCCAAAAATAAAAAATGAGAGGGACTTTCAGTGCATATTCAGAGTTGGCAGCAATATAGCAGTCTCAATAGCAACACAAATTCAACATCAGAGTTATGCAGTGGTTGGTGGGAAGCAAAAACCAGACATCAATAGTGTGACAAAGGATGATACAGAGATAAAGTGTTGTGGCAGGGTGTGCAACACTAAAATATAGTCTTCGCTAAGAGGGAGTGTTAGTTTTCTGTAGCATTAGATGTGTTTTAGTCATGAAACTTCGTGGAGAGGATAGAATACATGAGATCTCCATAACTCAAAAATAATTTTTGGAAATTACACCTAGAGATGACTTAATTAGATTATTAACCTTTTTTTTAGTGTTTCCTAAGTCTAAAATTAGGAAAACTGGTTAATTAATCATAATTAATTAAGTTAAGGTGATAATTCTCTAGAAACTCACACAGATCAACTCTGATATGATCCTAGCCCTTGATTAAGTTTTAGTATTGGTCGTTGGTGCTCCAACAAAGGATTATAAGAAGTCGTAGATGGGCACTTGGAGACACACTTGAGACACTTGAGGGTTTCGATTTTCTTGGCAGTTCAATTTCCAAAGAGAAACATCAGTTATCAGAGAGCCAGATATCGAAGAAGAATCAGTGAGGGGTAGGGACAGTGATCCAAAGGAAGTTTTCCAGATCTGAAGAGGCAACAACAAGTGACAGAAGTAATCCCTTCAAAAGTAAAGAAATACCCCCTGTCCATTCTCGGTTGAACACAGACATAAGATCAATAATATTGTAATGTTTATAATTAGGAAAGGTAGTCTAGTTTACTAGATTTATATTTTTAGAGTATAGTTTTTCATCTCTGGTGTTGCTCTGCTTCCAGGAGGCTTGGCCAATACCCGGACAGAGTCACTACAGGAACACAAACATTGCTCTGCTGCCAGCGAGCCTGGTAAGTACCCCAACAGGGTTTCTTGCTTCACCTCTCTGTCATTAGGGGAATTTTGAGGTATAAAATGGGCCTCCTAAGGAAAATATAAAGTAATAGTGGAAATAATAAAATAAGATTAGATTACATCATCAAATTTTAGAGAGAAAAAAGAAAAAACTACTTTTTCAACTCATTTTTTCAACTTATCTCCCCATGGCTTTACTCAAATTTCCAGCAAGAGAACTCGTTGGATGCATAATTTGATTCCTCATCCAAGGAGTACCCATGTTTTATACTTTCGATGGACCCTACTGCATGAAAAATGAGAAATACATGAAACAATCATGTTTTTTTTCATGTATTTCTCATTTTTCATGTAGCAGGGTCCATCGAAAGTATGCAACATGGGTACTCATTGGATGAGGAATAAAATTTTTCATCCAATGAGTAATCTCTCAAAATTTGAGTAAAACCTTTGCGATATAAGTTGAACAAGTAGTTTTATTATTTTTTAATCTTTTTACTTTTTTACCCCAAAAATGGTGAATCATCCCCCATGATTGACATCATCATCTTGAATCCTATTGGTTCTTATAAATTTTATTTTAGTTGTAAATTTTTCTTGGGGGGCCATTTAGACCTTAAAAGTACTCTAATGGAAGGAATACTTTCTCTTCTTTGGCCTTTATTTATATATTTTGATAGGATTGTGCATTTCCACTTATTCATTTCATGGGCGAAAGAGGTATCATGACATATTGAGAGCAGTAGAGGTTGTTCCTTCATAGAAGCATATAAAGACCTTTGATTTAGGTTTTCTCATTTGGATTTTTCCCCTTTTCCTCTTCTACTTTATTGGATAAGCATGAGAACATTGAAACATAAAAAAACCAAGTGCGGGCGTAAGGTTTTGATAATAGACGTAGGATTCATGGTTCAACACAAAACTCTACTTACGAACAGATCATATTTTCTGTCAGAACATCATTTACCAAAAGATGTAACCAACACAAAGAAGGGGTACCGAAGGTTAGCCAAATTTTGTAGTGTCACAATACTCTTTTCAATTCAGCCACACATCAAGAAGCCCAAAATACATTCACACATGATGCTTATTTACATGAACAAAAAACAAAATGCAAGACCAAAAAAAAAGAAAACAAGAAAATAAACTATGCACATAGGGTGGAGCACAACCCCAAATCATCATTAAAAATATAGTTTTAAACCTTATCCATTAACTAGAAGAGAGTCAATCCTCTCGTCTACATATTGAAGATGATATGTGTGTTGGCCAAGATTTTTGTGCACAGTGAACGGTCTGATCCATAGGGATTAAAGCTTAGTAGGTTTTTCTTTGTCCTCGTGGGCTTTGTCCCAATTCAAGACTAGGTCACCCACACCGAATTCATTTTTCCCTGCACATTCTTGTCGAACCACCACTTTTTTTGACTCTGCTAGAGAGGGAATTTTTATTTTTATTTTTTTCTTTCTTCCTACAACTTGCGGAGAGTGTCTATCCTACTCTGAACCAATAAGCATGGCTTGCCTTGGGATTCCTATGAAATTTGAAGGGTATACAGATAGATGTTCGGAGGTAGGATGGCTTATTTTCCATACACCAGGAAGTAAGGAGATGTATTCATAAAAAAATTTGGCATGACTCGGTCAACCCATAAGGCATTCACCAAAGTGGAGTTCCAGTAATTTTGTTCAGAGAAAATGATCTTCTTAATAATGCATATAAGGTTCTTATTAGTAGACTCAACAAGACCATTTCCCTATAGACAATAGTTAGCAGAATGTTTCAAAATAATTCCGTTTTAAAATGAAAAATCATATAATATTAATGATGAAAAGTACATTGCATTGTCAAAAACAAGTGAAGTAGGAACACCAAACTTGGCGATGTTATTCTATTTGAGGAAGTTTATGACTTCCTAATCATTCACTTGTTTGAGTGGAACTGCTTTTGTCCACCACGTGAAGTAATCTGTGGCAGTGATAATATAGCGATTTTGCTTTGATGAGTGCAAAAAAATACCATCGAGGACATCCATGCCTCATTGTTGAAATGGTTCTTCCACAACCTCATTGACTTATTTCCTCGACCGACACACTTTTGATAGATTGGACACTTGTGGGCATATGCGTGAGCATCCTTGAATAATGTGGGCCAATACAAATTGGCCCAAATAACTTTTCACGTTGTTGTGTCACCTGCAAAGTGTCCTTCGGCTGGTCCATCTTAGAGATCATGCAACACTTTCTCTAAATCATGTGCTTTCAAGCATATGAGAAACGCTCCATTATGGTGCTTTCTGAGAAACACCCCATGCACCAATTGGTAAGATAATTATTTCAATATGACTTCCCTCTTCTTCTGTGCAGATAAGTGAGAGGGAAAGGTGTCGTGATCGAGATACTGGTGCACATATCTATACCAATACTTTGTGATAGTAGTGGGGGAAACTCGCTCAGTATTATACATCTCGATTTCCTGCTCCCATCCAGATGGATCATCTTCTGTTGCATCCACCACTTTTGTTTCTAGCCAACATAGACCATGGCCCTTGATAGTGTGAACAAGTTTGAATTCTAAGTCATACTCTTGCAGGCCAGTCATCTAGTTTTCTCTTCTCTCACTCATCTCTTGTTGGCCAAATAACGATCTGATTGTTGGGTGCGAAACAAAGATAATGTGATGACTATTCAAGAGATAATGTCGAAAGTGATTTGCTGCCTTTTAGGTTGAATAACCCTACTTATTAATGGCATGATAGTTAAGTTCAGGTCCTTGTAGGTTGGAACTCATAAAAGATATCGGTCGCTGATTGTTTTGATATGTTTCTGCATAAGTACATCGACAAGATAAGTATCAAAAGCGAAAGTGTAGAGAAGAAAATATTTTTTGAAATTTGGGTTGTATAAGACTAGTGCTTCAGTGATAACTTGCTTAATAATAGAAAACACATCCTTTTCCATTTTATCCCACTTGTATATTGCATCCTTCTTTATCATCTCATGTATGGGTTTGACAATTTGAGTGTAATCGGAGATGAAATTGCGTAGAAATTTGATCTTCCCTAGGAAGGACTACATGAATTTCTTGTTCACTGGGATGGGAGCCTGCATAATAGCCTTGACCCTTTCAGGGTCAACTTTAATTTCAATTTTTGTGATTACATGTCCCAAGAGGTTTCCCTCAGACACTGCAAAAATGATCTTCTTGGGATTAAGATATATCCCATATTTTTTACATCGCTTGAAAATTTGCTTCAAGTAGTGCAAGTGGTAGGATCTCTTCTTTGAAAACATAGTGACATCAAAAAGATACACCACTACGATCTGTCCAATCAAGCCACGAAATGTGATGTCCAATCCACGTTGAAGGTTTCACTGGTGTTGACTAGCTCAAATGGCATACTTATGAATGCAAACGTGCCCCACTTTGTACAAAAGGTTGTCTTAAGTTTGTCAGGCTCTGAGACCAGAACCTAATTTTATCCTGAATAACCATCAAACCATGAGAACATTTCTGACCCTGATACTATCTGCAAAATCTGTTCCATAGATGGAACATGGTAGTTGTCTTTGTCCGAGGCGCGGTTGAGGTTTCATAAATCTACACATAAGCATATTTCCCTAGACTTCTTCCTTACTGGGACTAGATTTGACACCCAAGGTGAATGTCACACTTTATAAATGATCTGAGCATCCAACAACTTCCTCAACTCCTTCTGAATTAGGGGCTCAAGCATTGGATGTATTTTTTGCAACTTTTATTGAAAAGGCTTGACCCCTTCCTTAATCGGAATAATATTTTGGGTTATTCGTGTGTCGTAATTTCTGAGCTCATCATATGTCCACACGAAATCTTGATACTACTTGAAAAAGTGCATAAAATATTGCCACTCTTGTGGTGTGCAACAAGTGATGGGATTCAAAAACTTCAAATATTTCTCCATTCCAAGGTTGATATGTGATGAGCTTCATCATTAGACATATTTGGAGGGGTTAATGGTCACCTTTTTTCCTTATTAAATCTCTTTTTCTTGTATTTTTATTGTTATTGGGTTTTATGATGCTAGTATAGGTGGTGATTAAGGATAACATACTTTGAGTGCCTAATATGAGGTTGAGTGCAGAAGATCATGAGTAATTGGCATTATTTTTTAATATTTTATCATAAAGAATTGAAGGAGACAACAAGTAGAAATTAGAGGAGGGTTGTCCACCTTAACTCTCAAAGGTAGCCAAAGTATCCCCAAGGATTCTCTCCAACAATTCTAATTCCATAGGTAGCCAAGCAACTCAAAGAGACAAAAGTGCACTCAATCTATCTTTACTTGGAGTCAACTGGACTCAATCACTATTTTCAAGGGAGTTGTTGGTAGCTGCCCTGTAGAATAAATAGAGCAGAGCTAGAGCTAGGAAGAGTTAGTTGGATTCTATTGGGAACTTTGCTGCAAGCTATTGAACTTTTGATTATTGTATTCAAGGATTAAACTTTCAGAAATGTACGAGACTATTATTTCATGAAATGAGCAGATTGATTTCATTTTATTGATTTAAGTTTCAGAGAGCTAGGCATGTGGGTTAGGGCCCAAGCCATGTGCCTCAGCCTCTCTGTTGTACTTTTTATTTGCTTTCTGTTAGTAGATCTGCTTCCGATAGTTTCATTGTTGTTTAGTTCCACTTTCAGTGTGCTGCTGTAGTTTTTCATTTTCATACATGAGTAATAGAATAGAGGAAAACTCCAAAAGATCTAGATCGAGCCTTCCCCTCTCATTTTTTTCCATAGAGTTTGAGGAGGGTAGACCTTCCCACGGGCCAAAAATTACATTTTGTTCATTGTTTCTTAGTTTAGGGAAGAAATTGCATTACCATTCCGAGTATTTATTTCATTATATTATCACACATTCATCTATTTTTCGTGCATGGATCAACAGGGTTGTTTGCAGGAATAAGCGTCAAAAGTTCTAGAGAAGTTCATTAAGTCGTTCCACTTCATTTTCCAAGTCCTCTCCATCTCTATGTTACACTTCTGAATCTTGCTGTTGTGACTCCATTTCCCTCCTTTTTCTCTTCTTATAAGCTGCCGCACCCTTTTTATTCACAAAAACCATTAAAATTTTGACCTCCACCCTTTCCTCATCAGAACTCATACTAACTTACTTCTCTCTATCGCAAATCGCAAATCCTCATAGTCTTCGTTAATACTTCCCACTTTCTAACCCCAATTGCGATATTACCGTACTCCATTTCCACGTCACACACGGTATTTCGCAACCTTTCCCTGTTTCCTTGAAAGACTTACCGCAATTCCTTTTGCAAATCACAAATTGCATGTTTTATTTTGTTCCCGTTAACACTTACCACTCCAAACACCAATTGCGATAATTCTTTGTACTCCGCCACATCGCAAATCAAAAATTGCACTTTTCATTTGGTACTGTTAATACTTACCACTCCCAACACTGATTTCAATAATTCTTCGTACTCCACCACATCACAAGTCGAAAATCACATTTTTCATTTGGTACCGTTAACACTTACTGCTCCTAACGCCGATTGTGATATCGTTGTCATACTCTGCCATCGGCCCTACCGCCATGTTATCCCATCGCATTTCTCATTTTGCAGCCTTTATCCCGTCGCATTTCGAATTTCGAAGTATTTATCCCATCGCATTTCACAGTTCGCTCCCGTTCCCGAACAAAACTTCCATTATCCCTCTAGCTTTGCGATATTGTGATTGCGATATCACATTTCGCATATCGCACTTCCATCCTCCCATCGCAAGTCCGCCATCGCACTTTTAAAAGCCTCCCACTGCAAACTATTTTTGTGATATTATAAGTTTTAATAAAGTCTAAACCCTCTTTCACACTTCTAAGCCTTGTTTTATGTTTTCAGCCTTCCCTTAGCACCCTTAGGCCCCTTTTCTTCGAACTGCAAGCAACACTTTCTTAGGTCTAGTTAGATCATGGATAGAAGCATGGTAGATAGAGCATAAGATAAGTAGGGTGTGTTTAGCCGATTGGCTAAGTTAAGTGTGATTTAGAATTAGTTTCCTTTTTGCATATTAAATTAGTTTCATTTCCATCATTTCTGTTCTAAAAATTAAAGTAGTTTCATTTCTGCAAATTAAGTTAGTTTCCTTTCTATCATTTCCTTCTAGCAATTTACTTTCCAGTTCTTATCATATTTTAAAAAATAGCACCCTTTCGCAAAGCAGAAAAGGATGAAATGAGAAGAATGCATCTGTTGTGTATATAGCACTATCACCTCCAAGTTTGTACGAACCTTGGGTTGATAAAGTAAAGTAGGGCAGCCCCTGGGGAGTTGCAACACTCTTGGCACAATACCAGGGCTCACCACTTTTTGGCGTTGTTGTCGGGGAGGTGTCTAGTAGATTCTTTGATTTTGTTTTAGCATTATTTTCTGCTTTCCTTTATTTTCATGTTAATTTAGAAATATTGAAAAAAAAAGATATAATTTTCATGCCTCGTAGGATTAGGAATAATAAAAGAAAAATCTTACCTAAAACCCCCACATCACCTCCTAGCCACCCTTCACTCTTCTTTGGTGGCAGTGAGATCGAACTTCCTATAGGAGAGACTTTTGAATACTCTGAGGAACCTATTGGGGAATAAGAATAAGACCTTGGTCCATTTGAGGGACCTACTTCACCTATCTTAACCATGGTTGGGATCTAGAGAGCCTTTCCCATAAGAGAGGCAGATGGGGAAACAAAGATGAAAAACATTAGCCCCTCGGCTCTTCTGCACTTCCATGGACTTACCTCTAAGGATCCTGACATGTTCATGTTTGAATTTTTTGTTGTTTGTAGGACTTATGACTACACTTCAGAGGATCAAAATTTGAAGCTATTCCCATCCACCCTTAAGGATGCAGTCTTGCGCTAGTTCATGGGTCTGCCTGGGGACAGCATCACCACCTGGGTACAGATGCAAGATACCTTTAAAAAAAAGTACAGAGACTACTATAGGTACAAGGAAACTAAGGATGAGATATTTAAGATGACTCTAGGGCCTGATGAATCCCCAGAGGACTATGAAGAGAGGTTTCAATCAAACTATAAGAGAACCAATTGCACTCTTGATCCTGCATCACTTAAACTTATACTTATTAAAGGGATTAGAGAAGATATGATAGAAACCTTGAATATTCTATTAGGAGGAGATATCTACCAACTTCCTTACAAAACAATCAAAACTGCCTTCTGGAACAATTCTAGGTAATTTAGGAAGATGGGCAGAGCTGGACGAAACACATCCAATACCCCTTCCTCTTCCACTTCCATAGAACATGAGATTGGAAACATGCTAGAGGACTTCAAGCGTGACATGGTGCACACCCTTGATTTGAAATGGACACAATGCAGATCAAAAGGAAGCAAGGTGAAGCAGAGAGAGCCGTAACCATATTTTTTCCTAGATGTACTCGGAAGCACCCAAGAAATTAATGTCCACTAAATTTCATAGAGGTTTTCTTAGTCTATGAGGATAATCATGCCACAGAAAAGTGTACCTCCTTACCTGGACTTAAGATTGTATATCAAGGTGGGGAAGCAATGCCAGAGCAACTCCGTTTCATCAACCAGAGAAGGCCTCAAGGCCCTCGGCTATATCAACAAGGTATGCAAGGTGCACCTTAATCTTAATATCAAAAAAATGAAAGTGCACCCATGAAATCTTCGTACACCCCCACTCCTCCATCCTGGTCTACACCTCCTACTTGGCCTTACAACCCTCCATATCATACTTAGCTAGGGAATCAACCATTTAGCAATATTTTCCACAAAAACCTCAGTAGAAAAATCCATCCCAAGGGTGGCGGCCTCAAAACAATCAACCAACTTCTCTAATGCCTCCACCCCAACCTCAACCTCAAATTATTCATGTTTCTCCACCTAGGCTACCTCAAATACCTGCATAACCCAATCCGAACCCGAACAACAGACAGGCACAACAGGCTCCGAGTGGAGAAACATCCTATCCAACTTATGATGTGGAGATACTAGAGGTTAATCTCAGGTCGACAAGAGTAATCCCAAACAACCCTCTTCCATATCCCTTGTAGAGGTTGAGGAGGAAAAGGAAGAAGGTAACACTCAAAACCAACAACCTCCTTTTCCTGAGAGCTTAATCCACCCTAGTCATCACACCCCAGAGGAGACTGAGCTCCTAGGAGAATTGGAAATTTTGTATGGAAAGATACCACTTGTATAGGCCATTAAGGATGTCCCTATATACAATAGGCTCATCAAAGAAATGTGCTTCAAGAAACCTGGGAGGAGGAAGAGAGATACCCCCACCATCAATGTGGTAGGACAACAGTTTGACCTAATGCTGGAAATGGTGATATTTCCGAAGTACCTGGACCCTGGTATTCTAGTTGTTGATGTGAATATAGATGGTGTCATAGTCCCCAACACTCTAATTAATCTAGGGGCTTCCATCAATGTCATGACCAAGGAAACTATGTTGAAACTTAATCTCCAAGGGACTTTGAGGAAAACCACAACAGTTCTGCAGCTTGCAGATTGGTCCACAGTAACTTCAGAAGGGATTGTTGAGGATGTTATGGTTACCATTGACTCTTGGGAGTATCCTACAGATTTATAGGTCCTGAAACCAAAAACCAAGTTTAATGGTTATCCTCTCATCTTAGGGAGACCTTGGTTAGCCACTACAGATGTTTATATTAGTTTTGAGGGTTTTCCGCAGTGCATTATATTAGATATCTGCGTTAAGTAAGTCATTCATCTATGACCATTTTCATGAGAGGTAGTCGTAACTGACTAATTTCTCATGATTTTTGAATAGTCCACTTAGAAATCATTGTATAAGGTGATGCTCACAGGGGTGAAGAAGTGGGATTGAAACTAGTAAAATGAATCACATAGCTTCAAACATCACTTCCGGAGCTTGTACATGGTGTTGAGCGTTGAAAAAGGTATGGATTCACCATGTATTTTCTCATTCTTTTCCTTTAAACATAATTCTTTTTATTCTAGAAAGGTGATTTATTACAGTATTATGGTAGAATTGCAAAGACTTGTGTTTATTGTAAAAAGTAACTAAAAACTGCCTTTTATTATCAAAAACAGGAATCAAGCGAGGTGAACAACTGTACCAGAGGCGAGGCTAAAGCAGGAGTAAGTGTTGTTCCTCCAGTAATAGACCATATCTTGGCAAAGAGAAGAAAATCAGAACGCATTGCTAAGAGAAGGCAGGGAACAGCACGGCTTCAGCCAAAGAAGATCAAGTGATAGCTAAAGAAAGAAAGGAAGCGAATCCCTCAGGATCCTTCGATCCTGAGGGATCGTTGTTCAAATATTATCTTGTTCCTTGTCTTATCCGTTGAAGTTGTTATATAAGGCAATGCCTTTAGAGATTGAAGGTCAGAAATTATTGATTAAAATATTCCTCTTGTAATTCTGCACTTTATTGACTCTCGTGATCAGAGAGCGGTCGTTGTAAACACTTTTTATGTTTAATTCATACAAAGACGCGTTTCAATTCCATATTTCAAGCTCTATAGTAATCCAGCAGTTTTTCACTGGTGCTACGGGTCCGGCCCTAGTGGAATCGATCTGCTATTTGTATTTCTATCTTTTAATTATTGTTGTGTGATAATTGTTGTTGTGTGATAATTGTTTTTGCGTTAATGAATTGCATTGTTGTTCCATTTCAACAAGGATCTTAATTCCCATATTATTCATCTTGTTATTGTTTATAAAGCTTTGTTGTTCAATATTTAACTCCATTTTCTATTCCGTTGGATTGTTGTTCAGTTCGATTATGGTTTAACAACGTTTGCTGTCGACGGGGTTTGGTGTTCAATAGAGTTCGCTAGTTGATTTAATTAAGTTCAGATTTGATTCATTAGTTAGTATTTGCTGTTCAATTCCAGTGTGTTGTTCATTTCTAATTCATTAGTTTCAGATTGTAGAGAGCTTTCTTATTTACATTGTTATTCGATTACAGTTTGTTGTTCATATCCAGTTCATTAAGTTTACAGTGTTTTCTTAGTTCAAATTCCATTCCTCTTTAATTGCTTTAAATCAATATTGTCAACTGTAGAGAACATTGGTTATTGCTTCCTCATTCCTAGATTGATTTCCTTGTTCCAGTTTGATTTCAGTTGCATCAATTTCTAAAGGAATGAGTTATTGCTACTGTATCCTTGATTGATTTTTTGCAGAGTGAATAGTTAAGTTTCAGAGTACTTGAGTTCATGTTATTGTAATTAGATTTCTTTTCCAGCATCCATTTACTCTTGTATTTAGAATATTGTACTGCATCTCACACAACATTTCTCTTAGCTCAAATTGCATCCTCAAACAGAGTACACTCTTGAAACAAAAATTTGTTCTTGAATTGATGATTAATGTAGGATAAATAGGTGTTACAAAGATACCTTTTAAACCTCAACATTTTGGCGCCATTTCTGGGGAGAGTGTATGCCATTTAGAAGGAGTGATGCACATTTGACCTTTATTTCTGCTTGGGAATAATTGGGTATTAAAGACAGAAGGTAAGAACCTGCGCACCGAGCAAGGAACATACTTTCTCACAACCCGCTTCACAGCAGAATTGGGTAAATTCTTTCTTTAGGTAGGAATGAAGGCTTGTTTTTTTTGAATGAATAGAAAAGCTAAAAAAAACAAAATTCCTCCTAAACTTGAAAAACCTAAGGGACTGGTGACCCTTGGGCAAACAACTTTCATTAACGAAATCCTTAAGAAAACTGAATCTTAGCCATCAGTAGGACTTAGGAAAGTTATTTCTAGACAACCTACTAGTTCCCTTCAAGCCACAAAGTCACCATATATAGCCTTTGCTGAGATACATAGTCAAATGGAGGGAATTGAGCAAGATTCCCAAGAAATTGAGAATCCTCGCCTAATTTCTCCACGAGAAGGGAACTCTAGTAATCTCCGCGAAGGAGAAAGGGAAACAGGGGAAACAGAAGAACCAAAATCTCCTTTTGAAGTAATCCAAACAGCGAGCAGCCCAGATAAGGGAAGTGATGTCAACATCATTCAAAACAAAGGACCTGAATCTCCTCAGATAGTAGGCCAGCAGGGAACACTTATTCTGGATCAAGTGAGTGTTGTCAAGGTAATTCCTGTTCCTTCTAGTCAGCCTAGGAATTCCCTTGAGATCCCAGAAGGATATTGGCACATATTTTATCAAATGGCCCAGAACCAGAACCAGAACCAACAAACACCTCAACAAACTTCCACACTGCAATATCCCATTGTGGACACTGCAGTTAATGCACCTATGAAAGCCATTCCTCTTCAACATATTCCTACATTTCATGGCTTAACATCGGAAGATCCAAATGCATTTCTGTTTGAATTCGATGTATTATGCAGGGGGTATGACTATACCACCGATCCCCAAAAATTAAAACTATTTCCTTCCACATTAAAAGGAGCAGCCTTACAATGGTTTATGGGGCTAGGTGGGGGTGTTATAAATTATTGGGATCATATGAAAGTTGCGTTTCTAAAGAAATATCAGGATTATTGCAGGTCCTGGGAACTAAAAGATGAAATATTTCAGATGACAGCAAAACCCAATGAAACTCTAGAAGAATATGTGGAACGATTTCAATACAACCTCTAGAGATCTCCTTATGCATCTTTACCCTTACCTGATAATGTGTTGAAAAATAAATTAATTAGGGGAATGAAGGATCAATGGGTTGAAACATTAAACAATATGGGAAAAGGTGATATATATCAGGAAATCTATGCTAACATTATTGATTTGTGTATCAGGAGTTCGAGAGGCAGCACAAGGCTAAAATAAGCAGAACGTGACATGATCACAAGGGGTAATAGGACCTCCAGTGAAGGTGTAACTCGTGCAGAGATTGGAAATCTGTTGGAATATTTTAAAACAAATATTCTAGGGACTCTAGCAACGCAGTTCGACATTATGCAAGCCAAACAAAAGCAAGCAGAAGCCGAACAAAACTTGGCAATATTATGTCCTAAGTGCAGAAAGAAACACAGCCACAAAGAGTGCCCACTGGATATAATCAAAGTTTGTGCCATACCCCACAGAAGGATGTCCCTCACTTCCTGGGTTAAAAGCAGACTATAAGGAGGCAGAAGAAGAATCAGAAGTGGTATGCTTACTTAATCAACACCGACAATGGCAACCACGACAATCAGGTATGCCAACTGATCCATTCTCTTCTTTTCAGCCTCCTCAATATAATGCTCTGCAATATAATGGAATGTGGAAAAATCAACCACCTTTCCCCAATTGGTCACAACAGCCATTTCCTACATCATCATGGCCAAATCAAACAAACCAAAATAATTGGCCAAATTTTCCTTTCTACCCACCGTTTTGGCAAAACAATGCCTATCCAACACAATGGACCCCCTCCACTTCGCAAAGTTAAGCCTGGCAGTCAAACTGGAAAAGACCTACAAATCAGCCAGCTGGAACAATTCCCCTATCTCAACCTACACTGCCAGCTCCCTATCCATTGCCACAAAACCCCCAGACCAATTTAAGACCACAACTCCCAGCCCAACCCAACCCAAACCCAAACAATATGCCAGTTCAGTCTGTCCAAATAATGGAACCACCAGAATTAGAAACTAAATTGAGGGAGTGTAATGACCTTCAATTGAGATCTAGGTGCATAGTAGAAACATAGGGAGATAAAAATGTTCACACTGAAGATCCGTTACCTGTAGAACAAACATTGCAAAAAGAGAAGGTGGTTCACAACAAACTGAACATCAAACTCCACAACAAGCAGCCACCTCTTCTCCACCATTCCCAGAATGATTAATCATACCTCGCCCAATATAATATCCTGATTTTGATCTTCTGGGAGAATTAAAAAATTTGTGTATAAAAATCCCTCTCCTCCAAGCTATCCAAGACATTCCTATCTATGCAAAAACCATTAAGGAATTGTGTATAAAGAAGCCAAGGAGGAGAACAACAACCAACCCAACTGTCCAAGTAGTCGGTACTCTATCTGACTTGTTATCAGGAATGGAAACACCTGTAAAATATGAAGACCCAGGCAATCCTATAGTGACAGTGCAAATCAATGGGAAATCATTTCCAAATGCCTTAGTTGATTTGGGAGCTGCAATTAATATCCTAACAACCACCACTTGTCAAAAACTTGGCATTACATCATTAGATCCAACAACAACCTTACTAGAATTAGCTGACGATCGGTAGTCAAACCAGAAGGTACACTACAAGATGTAATGGTATCTGTAGATTCCTGGGAATACCCTACTAACTTCCTGGTTATCAACCCAAAGAACCAGCTAGATGGACACCCGCTAATCTTAGGTAGACCTTGGTTGGCAACTGCCGATGCTTATATTGGCTGCCGACAAGGAAGCATGACAATAACAAGGGGAAACTATGTAAAGAATTTAGCCTTATATCCCCCAGCCCAACCAAGCCTATCAATAATCAAAACAAGGAAGCAACCTGTATCATATCTTATGGAAAATATGAGACCACCACTAACCATAGAAGATGCCCTCGATTTTAAAGATCAAATAGAGGATGATATCATTAATAGTTTCATTAACAAACCACAAATCAGATCCCATCTACAATGTCACATGATCAAGGTAGAATTTGATAATAAAGAAGAAGAAGATCCCCTGAAAGACATTCCTGATCAAATAATACCCACTACTTCTGTGTACAGTAGTAAGATTGTGGAAATTGAACCAGGCAAAACTTTAAACATTAACAAAAATCTGACTGCTGAACAAGAAAAGAAGATGGTCCAATTACTACGAAAATATAAGGGAGCCTTTGCATGGGATTATCCAGACATGAAGGGAATTGACCCCTAGTTATGTACACACCACATCTATACCGAAAAAGATGCGAGACCCATTCTCCAACCCCAACAAAGACTAAACCCCCACCTTAAAGATATTGTGAAAGCTGAATTACAAAAGCTGTTGGATGTTAATTTCATTTACCCAATATCTAATAGCAAGTGGGTCTCCCCATTAGTAGTGGTGCCAAAGAAGAATGGGAAGTGGAGAATATGCGTAGATTACCGAGAACTGAACAAAGAAACCCAGAAAGACCACTTTCCCCTTCCCTTTATTGATCAGGTATTAGACACATCGGCAGGAAAGAAATTCTTTTCTTTCTTGGATGGCTTCAGTGGGTACAATCAAATCCAGATTGCCCCTGAGGACCAAGACAAAACCACTTTTACCTGTCCTTGGGGGACATTTTCCTATCAAGTCTTACCTTTTGGCCTATGCAATGCCCCTGGTACATTTCAGAGGGCCATTCTCAGCATCTTTTGAGACTTAATAAATGAAGGGCTTGAAGTGTATATGGATGACTTCACACCTTACGGAGATGATTTTGAGCCAGCATTAGAAAACTTAGAAAATGTGTTGCAAAGATGCATTGACACTAGGCTTTGTTTAAGCCATGAAAAGTGTCATATGATGATGACCGAAGGACTTATCTTAGGACATTATATTTCAGCAGCTGGAATTTAGGTGGATCCAGCCAAAATTCAGATAATTTTGTTAATACCTACACCCACCACACAAACAGAGGTACGTAGCTTTCTTGGATTTTCTGGTTATTATAGAATATTTATAGAACATTATTCTCAAATAGCTGCACCTTTATATGCACTAACAGGCAATGTTGATTTAATTTGGACAGATAAATGTGACCAGGCTTTCGAGGATCTGAAAAAGCTTGTATCAACAGCCCCAGTGCTGAGGGGCCCAAATTTGGATTTACCATTCCAAATTTCATCTGATGCCTCAGACACAGCCATTGGAGCAGTGCTTGGGCAGGAAGAGGATAAGAAACCATATTCAATCTATTATATTAGCAAAAATCTATCTCCTGCTGAATTAAATTATACTGTGACTGAGAAGGAATTTTTAGCTGTAGTTCATGCTGTAAATAAGTTTAGACATTATATAACTGGGTATCCTGTAGTTTTATATACCTATCACTCTGCCATTAAATTTTTAGCAAATAAACGTGTTACAAATGGAAGAGTGACAAGATGGTTGATTTTATTGCAGGAATTCGATATCACAATTAAAGATCGACCTGGAAAAGAGAACCCTATAGCTGATTTCTTGTCACGAATGCCAAAGCCAATAGATGCAGCAGCAGTCGAAGATCACTTCCCAGATGAACATTTGTTTGTTGTTACTATTAGAACCCCATGGTATTCTGATATAGAAAATTACTTAGCAATAGGTAAATTACCAAAACATCTAACGCCTAATGAATGAAAACAGATAATACAACGTAGTACTTGATTCTCTTGGACTGGGGGCTACCTATTTCATATAGGGTCAGATATGAAAATTAGGAGATGCGACCGAGAGGACGAAGTATTTGATATTCTGAAAGCATGCCATGATGGGCAGTGTGGTGGACATTTTTCAGATCGTAGAATTGCCCACAAGGTTTTACAGATAGGCTACTATTGGCCTATAATTTTTAAAGATGCTAAAAAATTTGTGCAGGCCTGTGATAGCTACCAAAGGGAGGGTCGCCCTGGACATTCTGACGAAATGCCTTTGAACCCACAATTAGTAATTGAACCATTTGAACACTGGGTGCTCGATTTTTTTGGTCCCATTAACCCCCCATCGAACCAAAGAACATACATCCTAGTTGCAACTGAGTATGTCACTAAATGGGTTGAAGCAGAGGCACTTTCGAAAGCTACAGAGGACTCTGTAATACAATTCCTTTTACAAATCTTTATGCGATACGGCCTCCCAAGGGACATAATCACAGATGGAGGACCGCAGTTTGTAGGTAATAAAATCGTCGAAACATTACAGAATTACCACATTCAGCACAAAATTACAACCCCATACCACCCACAAGAAAATAGCCAGGTAGAGAGCACGAATAAAGTGATCGAATCTATACTGACAAAAACATTTTCCTCACACAGACGAGACTGGGCTTATAGATTACCCAAAGCCTTGTGGGCATATCGAACAACATGGAGAGGTACCACAGGGTATTCACCATATCAGTTGGTATTTGGAAAAGAGCCCATATTTATAATAGAGTTTGAAATTCAGACATTAAGAACAACCCAGGAGGTGGGTTTAGACTTAAATGAAGCCCAGGCCAGAATATTACAGCAAATCAATGAGTTAGATGAAATGAGGCTCTCTAATCTTCAGCACACTGCATTAATTCAACAACAGAGAGAAAAATGGCATGACGCCCTCATCAAAGAGAAGATCTTCCACGAAGGAGATTAGGCACTCCTATATGATTCCAGGTTTCAGGATTTCCCATGGAAACTCCAACACGATGGCTTGGACCTTACGAGATACAAAAGGTGCATGATAATGGCACCATCACATTAACCACCATTTATGGATCTAGGCATTCCTTCAAAGTAAACAGTCATCAAGTGCGACTTTACCATAAACCGCTTAATCAGGAATCCTTTTACCAACAATTACGGGAAGATTCCACCATGCAGATTCTTGCTGAGGGAGAAAACTCCTCCTCAGCACCCATTATCTAATCATTTCTTTATTTTGAAATTTGTGAATAATGTTTCTTTTCTTTATTTTTCTTGTTTTGTGTGCAGAATTTAGTTCTTAAGTTGTTCCTTTCTAAGGAACAACAGTGGTTTCTCTCAAGAAACAACGTGTTTGAGTGTTTCTTTTCGTTGTTCCTTTTGAAAGGAACAACAGTTTCTTGTTGCGTTTTTGTTGTTCCTTTCAAAAGGAACAACAGTTTGATTACGAGTGTTTTTGTTGTTCCTTTCCAAAGGAATAGCAGTTTTTGCTGTTCCTTTCCAAAGGAACAACAGTTTTTGGCCGCACATTGTTGTTGTTCCTTTCCAAAGGAAAAACATTTTTTGCAAATTGTTTTTGCTATTCCTTTCTAAAGGAACAACACTTTTTGAGTATATTTTTTATTTTGAACAACATTTTGAGGATTTTTATGAATTCTTCATGACTCTTTTGATGGAAAACACACAATTTATGTAAAGATACACAAATTAGAAATTACTAAAATCAACAAATCAAGAGAAATTGTTATTTTTAAGAAATAGTTTTGCAATGATAAAGAAAAGGAAAGGACACAACCATTTATATTTCTTTTTTGTCCTTATTCTCATTTAAATTAATATGATCGGGTATTTTTATCATGTTGGTTATTCCCTAAACTATCTCTCTTTGATATTTATTTATTAATAAGAATAAAGGCATATCTTTTTCCATTGAGATGTCCAGACTTCTTCCACCATCCCTACTCTTAAGGAGTGTTGAGCCATCCTCTATATATAAGTAGGGAAGTGCTTTAGATGAAAAAAAAAGGATAAAAGAAAAACAATTATGTAATTATTAACAATTCTATGATATGGTAGATGGAGGATAGGGGGTCTCATCAAGAGCCAGCCTACCATGATCATAAGTAAGCAATGAAGTGGCATTCCCATTATGGCCACCACACCAGGGACATGGTCCAATGGGCAACTCAGAAAATAATAAAAAGTCCATGGAACAGGAGGTCTCATCACGAGCCGACCTGTCCACCTTTCACTTCTTCCTGGTGAATGGCATTGTGGTTCATCTGGTGCCCAAGCCAGCACAATGGCCTCCATCATGACATTAAAAAGCACTTCCCTAGGCACAAATAAAGGATAAAGGTTCCAAGGGTGAAAAAGAAACTTTTTCAAGGATATAGACACCTGTGGGCAACAGAGCTCTACTGATGGTATTGGAGTCACATTTTTCAACTCAATAGTAAGGATGCACCTTTTTTATATATCTTTACATAAGATCAAATGAGAGGATACCTTTAAACCCTTCATTTTGAACCTATTATACATGAAAATTATTCATAACCCAATCATAATAGTTTATGAGAGCAATGATCACATAAGTACTTGTTTTTACATCAGTTGTCCCTTCCATTATCTTCGAATCATTATAAGAACATTTCCATATCTATTCGAAATTTAATATATGCATCGATTTTAGTAATGTAATCATTTTTTATTATATCATAAGTGTGTATGTTGTTCAACGGTTGTACGACTGTTGTGCAGTCCTTTACTCTCTTATTTGACAGTTGAGGACGACCTATCATCCTTCACGGGGGCGCGGATGCCTTTTAATGTCTACATGTGGGTTAAATGCCTATATTCTTAGTAATAGTGAAGGCTTAACGGTATTATTTCGATATTCACTAAATACTGTGTTGTGTTTTTCCATTGCATTTCTGTGCATTTGTAAGGAATTAACAGTGTGCAAGTAAAATGGGAGGACGACCAATTCATAGTGAGCCGCAGGTGCTGTTTGTTTCAAGCGTTGCACGAGAAATTTTGGAAAAATTGGGATGGATTACATACCTCACAAGGCTACAACAACCTCATTAAATAGTAGCTATCGAGTTTTTATAGAATTTGCAGGAAGGTTACTCCATGGTTAGAGGTAGATAGATAGCAGTAACAGATGAAATAATTGCAGAGGTGTCTGGTCTACCAATGGAAGGAGCCATATGGACCCATAAGAAGGTGAAACTCCAAGATGCCATGAACCTTTTTCGAGATGAAGGGCAGAAATTGGTTGTTAAAGGGAAAGGAGTTCAGCTAGCGTTGTTGGGAGAACCATGGATAGAATTGGAAAAAGTAATCTAGGCCTACATAACATGCGATGGGAGGAAAGATGTGGTAAGTCCTTGCCACCTTAAGCTATTAGCAATGTTAAAACAGAAATGTACCATAAACCTGCCTGCATTTTTAAATTATTTACTGCATGATGTTGCCCGTAGTATAAGAAAATATCGTCACACAGACATGGTGGTAAGTCACCATTGCTTAATCAGATTGATAATAAGTTACAGCCTTACCCAACAACATACTAGTTGGGAAGAACTGATATTTTCGATTGATGGAGGATTAGCCCTACTTGCCCCAAAACGCAAGAGAATGGCTAGCACAGTAGCAGAGCCATCAAAACGTAGACAATCCTCCCGGTTAGAAAGAAGTAGGGGGATGATAGAAGGCCTTCAGGGTAGCAGTAGCCAACCATTTGAATTTCCCAGCTCGAAGGATGAACAGCCCCCACAACTTGAAGGAGGGAGTCACCGCACTGATGAGGATGAAGAAGAAATGAGCCACCACACCAGTGGTGAGGAACAAAGCAGCGCGGGAGAAGGAAAGGAGGAAGAAGAGGGAATTGAGGAAGAAGAAGGAAGTCCTCATACTATTGTAGAGGAAGATATTCGATACTCTGATGAGGAAGAATGTAGTTACCATACCTGTGAAGAATAAGAAGATAATTGTAGCAGTGAGAATGAAAGAGAGGGAGCAGAGCCTCCTGAAACCACCACTGCAAGTTCACCACAAAGCCCTTTGCACATGAGTGAATATGTGCAGCCCCATAGTCCACTGAACCTTAATGTTGATATCAACCAATTGCAGGAGCAAGTTGTTACCAATAAAGAGATGGCTAAGGGAATGCCAGATGAAATAGAAAAAGGAAACCCTGATGGAAAAACAGAATCAGCTAGGGTTACTTCCCTTGAGAAGTGTGGAAAGGAAGAGGTGAGCACTGAAGCAGTGTTCCAAACTGAAATTCTCAGGGAAAAACAAAGCCAATTGGGGTTATTACCCCTGAAGAATGCAGCTGGGAGCTTATGAACATTGAAGAAGTGTTCCAAGAAGAAAACAGAGAAGCAAGCCCAACTGAAGGCACGACTGCTGAGAAGCAAACCCCAGCTGAGCAATGGGGTTCAGAAAAAGGAACAGTCGTTCCTCCCAGGAAGATAAAGAAAGTAACTGAACTTGAAAAACTTCGGAGGGAACGGCAGAAGCTTCAGAGGCTAGTGAGACAACTTAGGCAGACTATTAGGGTTCTTAAAATGAAGCAAATGCCCAAACGAACCCCAAATAAGAGAAGCATAGTTACCAAACGAGCCCCGAAAAAGAGGAAAGTGGCCATTAAAACAAATCCCCAAGTTGTAGAGGCTATGGAAACCCAGGTTAAGCTTAATCATGAAGATATGGAACAGCAGGCAGCTGTTCTAGATACAACTGTTCCGGATGCAGCAACCTCAAGTGAAAGTGTACAAGCCTGTAGTAAAAACACTTTTAGTGATCCTACTATAGCCAAACTCCAAGAGGAGTTGGCACAGGCTCAGCAGGAAAGGGAAAAACTTGAAAAAGACATTGTCCCTAGAAGGAAATACTAGGAGTTGTAGCAGCAGATGAAGAGCATCCATGCAGTAGAGACTAAAGCCTATGAGAAGTATCAGAAGGCAAAGGAGAAGGCTGAAAAGGTAATGAATAAATTAAAAATAGCCCAGAATCGAATGGATACTCTCTGCTCATTATACACAGATGTTTTGGCTTGTAGATGCCCTGCCAAGAATTTTGCTTTATTTTTATTAGAGATATATTTACAGTTAAAAATTAAAGAAGTTAGGGTAGGAAAGTCTATAGAGCTAAACACTGTAGAGGATTTTATAAAATGTTGTAAACTCTATGGGGTTAAGGTACAACGTCTCCTTTGTGAGTTTTATTTGCATAATCTTATATTAGAGAATGAAATTGAGATAAATCCCAGCCCTTTTGTGGGTGACATCCAATTCCAAGCATTTATTTCATTTGTTGTTAATCAGTTAAAATGGCTCAAAGCCTATAATGTTTTCCAAAGGCAAGAAAATGAGTTAGACTTGTGGGTTAGGAGTGAACCAAAACACCCATTGCAATTATGGGCTAGGCAGAAGAGCCTCATGACAAGAGAGGGTGTTATCCAAGCATTGGGGCTTGCCCATAAAGCAATTGTCTTGAATGGGGTAGAATATTTTCTATCTATTAGAGACCAGGCCCATATAGCAGCTAAAGTCCGATGGGGGATTTCCAATCGGAATGTTCAAAATAGAGAGCCATTTAACTATAAAAAATTTTGGTTAGCTGCTGCCCGCTTGGTTCTCTATAGCAACCTCATCTTGAGGGAAGGCCCATTCTGGCTAGGGTGTAGGTTCTGAAGCCCCATTGCATGGTTCCTTGCAACGGATTATAAAGCCATTTATGAAATACATGAAGGATAGATAGGGCATGTCTTCGAAGCTTTAGCTGCAATTCATGGTTTTAGGCCTCTTGATGAAAAACCCTATCCAAATTATTCTTTAACTGCTTTGCATGTAAACTATGGTTTTCATGAGGACATGAAAAATGGTAAGCAGGGGGGTATGTTGAGCATTGAAAAAGGTATGGATTCACCATGTATTTTCTCATTCTTTTCCTTTAAACATAATTCTTTTTATTCTAGAAAGGTGATTTATTATAAAATTATGGTATAATTGCAAAGACTTATGTTTATTGTAAAAAGTAACTAAAAACTGCCTTTTATTGTCAAAAACAGGAATCAAGCAAGGTGAACAACTGTACTAGAGGGGAGGCTAAATCAGGAGTAACTGTTGTTCCTCCAGTAATAGACCATATCCTGTCAAAGAGAAGAAAATCAGAACGCATTGCTAAGAGAAGGCAGGGAACAACATGACTTCAGCAAAAGAAGATCAAGTGATAGCTAAAGAAAGAAAGGAAGCGAATCCCTCAGTATCCTTCGATCCTAAGGGATCGTTGTTCAAATATTATCTTGTTCCTTGTCTTATCCGTCGAAGTTTTTATATAAGGCAATGCCTTTAGAGATTGAAGGTCGGAAACTATTGATTAAAACATTCCTCTTGTAATTTTGCACTTTATTGTCTCTCGTGATCAAAGAGCGGTCGCTGTAAACACTTTTTATGTTTAATTAATACAAAGACGCGTTCCAGTTCCATCTTTCAAGCTCTGCAGTAATCCAACAGTGTTTCACTGGTGCTACGGGCCCGGACCTAGTGGAATCGATCTGTTGTTTGTATTTCTATCTTTTAATTACCGTTGTGTGATAATTGTGATCGGTTTTATTACATGTGTAAAGTTAATTAAGTTGTTGTTGAATTGTTTATTGGTATTGTTGTGTTGCGTTAATGAATTGCATTGTTGTTCCATTTCAACAAGGATCTTAATTCTCGTATTATTCATCTTGTTATTGTTTATAAAGCTTTGCTGTTCAATATTTAACTCCATTTGCTTTTCCGTTAGATTGCTGTTCATTTAGATTATGGTTTAACAACGTTTGTTGTCGACAGGGTTTGGTGTTCAACAGAGTTCGCTAGTTGATTTCATTAAGTTCAGATTTGATTCATTAGTTAGTATTTGTTGTTCAATTCCAGTGTGTTGTTAATTTCTAATTCATTAGTTTCAGATTGTAGAGAGCTTGCTTATTTACATTGTTATTCGATTACAGTTTGTTGTTCATACCCAGTTCATTAAGTTTACAGTGTTTTCTTAGTTAAAATTATATTCCTCTTTAATTGCGTTAAATCAAGACTGTCAACTGTAGAGAACATTGGTTATTGCTTCCTCGTTCCCAGATTGATTTCCTTGTTCCAGTTTGATTTCAGTTGCATCAATTTCTAAAGGAATGAGTTATTGCTACTGTATCCTTGATTGATGTTTTGCAGAGTGAATAGTTGAGTTTCAGAGAACTTGAAGTTTATGTTATTGTAATTATATTTCTTTTCTAGCATCTGTTTACTCTTGTATTTAGAATATTATACTACATCTCTCACAAGATTACTCTTAGCTCAAATTGCAGTCTGAAATAGAGTACACTCTTGAAACAAAAAATTGTTCTCGGATTGATAATTAATGTAGGATAAATAGGTGTTAAAAAGATACCTTTTAAACCTCAACACTGGGTAACCGTGACTTCCTAGAGGTCACCCATCCCATAACTCCTCTGGCTCAAGCGCGCTTAACTGTGGAGTTTTCCCCACAATCAAGCCCACTTAACTTGCTAACCCATTTGCAAAACCTTAGCAACTATTGTGCCTCATGAACCATTCAAGAAGAGATCCCTTTACTCTTATTATTTTTAAGTATGAGGGGTTTCCGTAGTGCATTATATTAGATATCATTTTTGAGATTCAACTGCGTTAATTTAGTCATTCATCTATGACCATTTCCATGAGAGGTAGTCAGAATCGACTAATTTCTTATGATTTTTGAATAGTCCACTTAGCACTCATTGCATCGGGTGATGCTCACAGGGGTGAAGAAGTGGGATTGAAACTAGTGAAATGAATCACATAGCGTTAATCATCACTGGGGCTTTCAACCGGTAACTAGGATTCCCGGGAGGTCACCCATCCTAGAACTCTTCGGCTCAAGTGCGCTAAACTCGTGAAGTTTTTCCCCACAATCAAGTCCATTTAGCTTGTTACCCTATTTGCAAAACTCAGGAAAGTATTGTGCCTCATGAACCATTCAAGTAGAGATCCCTTTACTCTTTGTATTTAAGTATGAGAGCTTTCCGTAGTGCATTATATTAGATATCATTTTTGGGATTCAACTGTGTTAAGTAATTCATTCATCCATGACCATTTCCTTGAGAGGTAGTCATAACTAACTAATTTCTCATAATTTTTGAATAGTCCACTTAGCACTCATTGCATAAGGTGATGCTCATAGGGGTGAAGAAGTGGGATTGAAACTAGTGAAATGAATCACATAGATTCAAACTCACTTCCGGGGTTTGCACCCGATAACTATTACTTCTCGGGAGGTCACTTATCCTAGAACTCCTCTGGCTCAAGCGCACTTAACTGTGAAGTTTTTCTCCACAATCAAGCCCACTTAGCTTGCTACCCCATTTGCAAAACCTTAGCAAGTATTGTGCCTCATGAACCATTAAAGTAGAGATCCCTTTACTGTTTGTATTTAAGTATGAGGGTTTTCCACGGTGCATTATATTAGATATCACTTTTGGGATTCAACTGCGTTAAGTAAGTCATTCATCTATGACCATTTTCATGAGAGGTAGTTGTAACTGACTAATTTCTCATGATTTTTGAATAGTCCACTTAGCACTCATTGCATAAGGTGATGCTCACAGGGGTGAAGAAGTGGGATAGAAACTAGTGAAATGAATCACATAGCTTCAAACATCACTTCCGGGGCTTGCATCCAGTAACCAGGACTTCCCGGAAGGTCACCCATCCTATAAATCCTCTGGCTCAAGCATGCTTAGCTGTGATTTTTTTCCCCACAATCAAGCCCACTTATCTTGCTACCCCATTTACAAAACCTTAGCAAGTATTGTGCCTCATGAACCATTGAAGTAGAGATCCCTTTACTCTTTGTATTTAAGTATGAGGGTTTTACGCAGTGCATTATATTAGATATCATTTTTTGGATTCAACTGTGTTAAGTAAGTCATTCATCTATGACCATTTTCATGAGAGGTAGTTGTAACTGACTAATTTCTCGTGATTTTTGAATAGTCCACTTAGCACTCATTGCATCGGGCCGGAAACGTGACTATAAAAAATGGGCCTTTGTCTAAACTTCTAGTGTATATCCTCCAGCCCAACCTTCCATTGATCATGATCTCCATATATGGTTATAGGATGAAGAATATGAGTTATATAACACTGCCCCTATATGTACCATAAATGTTATTCTTAGAGGAGGGCAGCTTGATGAAAATGAACTCATCGAAAATGCCATTCAAAACTAGTCCTCCACTAACATTCCTCTCGAAACCTTAGTCAAGGTGTCTGAAGGCCAACCTTGGATGGAAGTGCACTCAGTTGAGTCAACCTATGAAACCACAGAGGCTATTGAGTTTGGCCCATCCAGATCTTTGAAAATCAACCCAAACCTCTCGAATGAAGAAGAGAAGAAGCTATGCCAGTTTTTGAAAGAAAATATTGAAGCATTTTCCTGGGATTACAAGGAAATGAAATGGATGCATACTTCAGTATGCAGACATCACATTTACATCAAAGAAGGATGCAAGCCTGTGAGACAACCCCAAAGAAGGATGAACCCGGCTCTGAAGGACATA
This sequence comes from Pinus albicaulis, assembly GCA_034641835.2. Classification (NCBI taxonomy): domain Eukaryota; kingdom Viridiplantae; phylum Streptophyta; class Pinopsida; order Pinales; family Pinaceae; genus Pinus; species Pinus albicaulis. The sequence continues at coordinate 1,086,695,383 of CM076570.1, read as the reverse complement.
GTCAAAGAAGAGTTGTAGAAACTATTGGATGTAGGGTTCATATATCCTATATCCGATAGTGAGTGGGTTCCCCTCTTTTCCTAGTCCCAAAGAAGAATGGGAAGTGGTGAATTTTTGTTTACTATCAAGAACTTAACAAAGCCACCAAGAATGACCATTTCCCTTTTCCCTTTATAGACCAAGTCCTGGAGGGCCTTGCGGGGAAGAAGCTATTTTCCTTCTTAGATGGTTTCAGTGGGTACAATCAGATTCAAATCAGCCCCGAAGACCAGGATAAGCCTACTTTCACCTGCCCTTGGGGAACCTTCGCTTATAGATTCCTACCCTTTGGGTGTGCAATGCCCCAGCTACCTTCCAAAGAGCTTTCCTGAGCATATTTTCTAAGTTAGTCCATGACTCTGTCGAAATCTACATGGATGATTTCACACCATATGGGAATGACTTCCAGTAAGCTCTCTCCAATTTGGGTGAAGTACTAAGAAGGTGCATTGATATGTATCTCTCCTTGAGCCCATAAAAGTGTGAATTCCTGAAGAAAGTAGGGGTTGTATTAGGAAACTCCATATCCCAAGCAAGAATACAGGTAGACCCGAAAAAAATCACTATCATCAAAAGGGTACTTCTCCTCAAAAGCAGAAAGATGTCAGGAGTTTATTAGGCTTAGCTGGTTACTATAGAAGGTTCATCAAATATTTTAGCAATATAGCTTCACCATTATTTGGGTTATTGGCCAAAGATTTTGAGTTTATTTAGTCTAGTCATTGTCAGGAGGCTTTCGAGCTCATTAAGGGAAAGTTGACTACTTCCCCCATCCTCCGAGGTCCAAATTGGACTCTTCCTTTCCACATCCACACTGATGCATCCGAAAAAGCTGTAGGGGTAGCATTAGGATAGTTAGAGGACAAAATCCCTTATGTCATTTATTTCATCAGTAAGAACTTGTCCAAGGTTGGGCTGAATTATACTGTTACTGAGAAGGAGAATTTAGCCATTGTCCATGATTTGAACAAATTCAGGCATTATGTAACTGGATATCAGACCTTTGTTCACACTGACCATGTAGCCATCAAGTATTTAATGAAAAAACCAGATGTTAATGCTAGGATAGTTAGAATAATTTTACTTTTGTAGCAATTTGATTTGACTATTGTTTATAAACCTGGAAAGGAGAATGTTGTTGCAGATTTTTTGTCCAAGTTAGCTCTCCCTGTAGGTGAAGAAGGAATGGTGGATAACCAACTGCCAGATGAGAATCTCTTTGCTAAATCAACACTCTCACTATGGTTTGTTGATATAGCCAACTACTTGGTTGCTAGGAGACTCCCTCCTAATATTTCATTCAGGGAGAGGAGCAGAATCATTAGAAAAAGCGCCCCTTTCACATGGATTGGGGGAAACCTTTTCAAGCTGGGCCCTGATCAAATCCTAAGGAGATGTGTGAGGGAGGAAGAAGTTTTTTATATCCTCTTTGCATGTCATGATAGCCCATGTGAAGGCCACTTTGTTGCAAAGAGAACTGCTTACAAAGTTTTGCAGGAAGGATATTATTGGCCTACCCTTCACCAAGATTCCAGAAGATACACCAACAGGTGTGACCAGTGCCAAAGGATGGGGAAACCCACGCAAAGGGATGAGATGCCTTTGCACCCTCAGGTGGCTCTTAAGCCATTTGACAAGTAGGCCATGGAATTTTTTGGACCTATCGATCCACCATCCAGATAAAAGAAGTATATCATAGTCTGCATTGATTACCTGACAAAGTGGGTTGAAACAAAAGTAGTGAAGGTAGAAACCGAGGATAAAGTAGAATAATTTCTAAAGGATAATGTGTTTTACAAGTTTGGATACCCCAGAGAAATAGTCACTAATCAGAGAGCACAATTCACTTCTCACCTCATTGAAATTGTTTTGAGGAAGCACAAGATTAAACATAGAAATTCTACTGCCTATCACCATCAGGAGAATGGCCAAGTAGAAGTAACTAAAAGAGCTTTAGAGAGCATCCTCACCAAGGTTGTGAGCAGCAACAAAAAGGATTGGGCAGATAGATTGGTAGAAGCTACTTGGGCCTACAACACTACTTGGAAGACAACAATAGGATTCACTCCTTATGAACTAGTCTATGGTAAAAAATCTCTACTCTCAGTTGAGTTTGAATTCAATACTTTAAGGATGGCAGCTGAATTAGATCTAGATCAATAAAATGCCCAAAAAGATATATTGTTGCAACTAAATGGATTGGATGAGTTCAGAATGCAAGCACTTCTTCACACGGAGGTAGTTCAACTGCAAAGGAAGGTATGGCATTACAATAAAATTAAGGAGAAGGCCTTCCAAGAAGGAGATTGGGCGTTGTTGTATGATTCAAGGTTCAAGAAAATTGATGACAAGATGGTTAAGACCTTACACAGTAGAAAAATGTTTTTATAATGGCGTAGTTCAAATCAGGACCATAGATGATGAAGGAATCCCCTTGCTTGTCAATGGTCACAAACTTAAAATTTACAAGAAGCCCTTATCTAGGGCAGAGTTCATAAATTCAATAAGCAGAGAAGTGTAACTAATGGGAAAATCCATAGTTTCCAGCACCTCCTAAAAAAAAAAAAAGAGAGAGAGAGAGAGAATAAAGGTCCATGGGTGAAAACCTCTCTGAGGTGCTTCAGAAAATCTTGTGGGTTGAAAACCTCGATGGAGGCAGACCACTTTCTTTCAAAAAAAAAAAAACAAACAAACAAACAAAAACATTTGCATCTCTGTGTTTGTTGTTTTTCATGTTATTAATGGTTTCTGGAAACATAGGGAAGCAATCATCTTCTTCTCTCCCCTTCTATTTTACCATCCATCCCATCATTCACTCCATTCATTTCCATAACTCCTTACATCACCTCCATACCCCATATTCCTCCATTCCTAAGCACAATGTAGCAAAATAAAGCAAGCCACAAACTGCTACAAACATCAGGAAGTTCCTTCAAAAACAAATTTGTTCATGGACTACAAAGAAAAATAAGAAGGGAAGCTACATAACATACTCCAGGAGAACAAGAATTCCACCCATGGAATCTTGAGCACCCCACGCAACATCTACATTAGAAATAAACAACAAGAAAATATTAGCAGCTCACTTAGGAAGTTGCTCATTCAACAAGTTGCTCACTCAAAGAACATGAATATAGTGAAGAACACATCATCTAAAAGGCTTGTCTCCTCAATCCATCTCCTGCAAACACCTTGAAAACAACAGGTAATCTCAGGTATAGCTTCTCACCCCTCGTTATGCATCCGTAATAGCCAGAAATATTAAATTTGCAGACTTAGAGTTTAAGGGGAAGCAAGGTGGCCAGTTAGCTTGGCCACCATCGTGAAGTATGACTAGGGAGAGCTGCAAAGTCACACCACCTAGGTATGCAAAAGAAAAAATTTAAATCAAGGGGATTAGAGGAGAACGAGGGGAGGAAACATGCATTCCATCATGAATTAACAGAGAGAAGGAAACAATGGTCTCTAACGGAAATTGGAGCTGAGGCTGAGTTACATAAGCGCTCCAAAATAAGTTGCGCAATTTAATAAAAAGAGATCTCGTTTAATCCAAACCAGTGAATTGAGAATTTTTGAGGGAAAGAGATCGAAGGGACCCCGCAACACAACAATACCGAGTTTGGGTTGCATATTTGAACAGCGTGCAACAGCAACAACATAACAACATCACCAACAGTCGAGCTAGCTTCTGAAGTATATCGCATATCAGACACAGTGGAAAGGGACCAAGGGAAGCTTTTATAGAAACCCAAACAAGGCAGAATTATACTCCTAGACTTAGAGAAGAAGGAGAAGAAGATCCAGAAGAAGAACCCGAAGAAGAACCAAAAGAGGAACAAGAAGAAGAAGAGGAACTTGGCACCATAGCTTCTTTGAGCACAAAGAGAAAAAGGCCGACCTCCATGTATTTTAGAACTAAAAAGAGTCAGAGGGTAAGTCAAAAAGAGCCATAAACTCCTCCCAAGAGCCCCATCATCATTGAAGAATCACCAAAGGAGGAGGAAAGAATCAGAGAGATAGTTCTAAAGGCGCAGCTGCATATGGTATAGGAAAATACTATAGCACTAAAGGAGCAAGGGCAACAAGTAGCCACCATGGAAGACTTGTGCATAGAACCCCTTAAACACAGATTCCCTGCTGACTCATATGTTTTTTACCTCAAGGAGCAATGGCTCCTATTTCAAATCAAAGCTCCAGCCTCCCATGGATCCCTACCTTTCCAAGATTGTAGGAAATTCATGGATTTCTAAAAGCAAGATAACATGGTTGATCAGGCAAAGATGGCAGAGTTTTATGTGCATAACCTTGTGCTGGAAAATCTGGATACTTGGGACCCCAATTCTACAATGGGGGATATGCATTTGATGGCTCTATTATCTTGGATGATGAATGAGGACACTAGAGAAAAAGAGATATGGAGGGTCATGAGAAGAGGAAATAGAGAACCCTTTCATATCAAACCAGAATTGTTTAGCCCAAGAGGAGTCATCCTTAATCGTCAAAATATTGGAAAGTACCCTAAAATAGTTGAAAGCTACCTCCATAATCAAACACACGTAATAGGCCACTTTGATGATGTTTATAGGAAGATAGAAGATGAGTGCATTATGGTCATCTAGAGGATATGGAACAACCTCCCTCACAACCTCAAGAATAGGGAGTACCATACTCCAGAAATATTGAGGGGTGCCTTCGAAGGAGCACCATTATACAAGAGGGCCATGCAGGCCAAGAAGATCTAATGGCTTGGTCTCAATCTTAGTCCACCTTTGCTGCTAGAGTTGAACGATGAAAGGGACACAGATGCACAAGATAGAGAATGGGATCATGCATAAAAGAGTAATGGGTTCAACCCCTCTAAGGGGGCTCCCAAACTTCTTCCTCAGGAATTCAAGGGGGTTGTCAAAGCTGCAAGAGGAGGATTAGTTGGTCATAGGATGAGAAACCATTCAGTAGGGGGGTGATGATGAGCATAATTAGACATATTTGGAGCAGTTAATGGTCACATTTTTTCCTTCTTAAATCTATTTTTCTTTCATTTTTATTGTTATTTGGTTTTATGATGCTAGTATAGTTGGTCATTAAGGCTAACATATTCTAAGTGCCTAATATGAGGTTGAGTGCAGAAAATCATGATTAATTCGCATTATTTTTGAAGATTTTATCATAAAGAATTCAAGGAGACAACAAGGAGAAATTATAGGAGGGTTTTCCATCTTAAATCTCGAAGGCATCCAAAGGATCCCCAAGGATTCTGTCCAACAATTTGAATTCCAGAGGTAGCCAAGGAACTCAAAGACCAAAGTGCACTCAATCTATGTTTACATGGAGTCAAGTGGACTCAATCACTATTTTCAGGGGAGTTGTTGGTAGCTTCCCTGTAGAATAAATAGAGCAAAGCTAGAGATAGGAAGAGTTAGTTGGATTCTATTTTGAACTTTTCTGCAAGCTATTGAGCTTTTGATTATTGTACTCAGCGATTAAAATTTGAGAAATTTTTGAAACTATTCTTTCATGAAATGAGCAGACTGATTTCATTTACTGATTTAAGTTTCAAAGATCTAGGCATGTGGGTTAGGGCCCAATCCATGTGCCTCAGCCTCTCTACTATAATTTTTCTTTGCTTGCTATTAGTAGACCTGCTTCCAATAGTTTCATTGTTTTTTAGTTTCGCTTTCAGTGTGTTGCTGTAGTTTTTCATTTGTTTACAAGAGTAATAAAATAGAGGAAAACTCCAAAAGTTGTGGATCAAGCCTTCCCCTCTCATCTATTTCCATAGAGTTCAAGGAGGGTAGACCTTCTCATAGGCCAAAAATTACTTTTCGTTCACTATTTCTTAGTTTAGGGAAGAAATTGCATTACCAGTCCGAGTCTTTCTTTCACTGTATTATTTCGCATTCATCTATTTTTCGTGCATGGATCCGTAGGGTTGTTTGCAGGAATAAGCATCAAAAGTTCTAGAGAAGTTCATTAAGTCATTATACTTCATTTTCTTTGTGTCACGCTTCTGAACCTTGATGTGGCGACTCTGTTTCCCTCCTTTTTCTCTTCTTATCAGCTATCTCACCCCTTTTATTCACAAAAACCATTAAAAGTTTGGCCTTCGCCCTTTCCTCATCAGAACTCCCACTACCGTACTTTGCTCTATCACAAATATCAAATCCTCCTGGTCTTCGTTAATACTTCCCACTTTCGAACCCTGATTGTGATATTACCGTACTCTACTGCCACGTCATTCATCGCATTTCACAACCTTTACCCTTTTTCCTTGAAAGAATTACCACAATTCCTTTCGCAAATTGAAAATTGCATGATTTATTTTGTTCCTGTTAACACTTACCACTCCAAACGCCAATTGTGATAATTCTCCGTACTCCGCCACATCGCAAATCACAAATCACACTTTTCATTTGGTATCATTAATACTTACCGCTCCAAACACCGTTTGCGATAATTCTCAATACTCCACCACATCGCAAATCACAAATTGCATTTTTCATTTTGTACCGTTAAAACTTACTGCTCCCAATGCTGATTGCGATATTGATGTCGCACTCTGCCACTGGCCCTACTGCCACGTCATCCCGCCGCATTTTGCATTTTGTAGCCTTTATCCCGTCGCATTTTTAATTTTGCATTATTTATCCCATCGCATTTTGCAATTAGCTCCTGCTTCTGAACAACACTTCCGCTATCCCTCCAGCTTTGCGATATTGTGATTGTGATATCGCATTTCGCATATTTCACTTTTTTCCTCCCATCAAAAGTCTGCCATCTCACTTTTAAATGCCTCCCACTCCAAAGTATTTTTGCGATATTATAATTTTTAATAAATTCTAAACCCTCTTTCACACTTCTAAGCCTTGTTTCATGTTTTCAGCCTTCCCTTAGCACCCTTAGCCCCCTTTTCTCCGAACTGCAAGCAACACTTTCTTAAGTTTAGTTAGATCATGGATAGAAGCATGGTAGATAGAGCATAAGATAATTAGGGTGTGTTTAGCTGATTGGAAAAGTTAAGTGTGGTTTAGAATTAGTTTCCTTTTTGCACATTAAATTAGTTTCATTTTTTTCATTTCCGTTCTGCAAATTAAATTAGTTTCATTTCCCCAAATTAAGTTAGTTTCCTTTCTGTCATTTCCTTCTAGCCAATTTACTTTCTAGTTCTTATCATAGTTTAATAAATAGCACCCTTTCGTAAAGCAGAAAAGGATGACATGAGCATAATGCATCTGTTGTGTATATAGCACTGTCACCTCCAAGTTTGTACGAACCCCGGGTTGATAAAGTAAAGTAGGGCAGCCCTTGGGGAGTTGCAGCACTCTTGGTGCAATACCAGGGCTCACCAATATGTTCATGTGACAATGTTGAATAGTGGGTTTTGGCATTGACTATCCCTCTAAAGAAATTCTTCAATTCATACAACTTTTCTAATGATACCACTCCCTTCAGCATGGGGTTCTCCTTGTTCGCGAGAGCTACATCTTGCAATGCTTTTTCGTGCTCATCTTCATCAATAGTTGCATCTTCGAACATATCGATGTTCACCATAAAATGCAGTACCTATTTGTCACCATTAAAAACATGTAAATTAGTAATATTATCAAGGACGGATGGTTTATAAAGAATTTCAACAGAAAAATCGTTCCTAAGAGGTGACAACCTAGTAGAAAAAATTTCTAATGCATCCACAGCTGCGTTACACATTATAGGAACACATACAATATTAAAAGCTTGGAATTTAGAAATTGAATGCCATACCTCTTGTTCATAACTTTTCAAATGAGATGACACATAGTGTATAGTGTTTTGTACCTGTCGTACAACAACCTCTAAGTAACGTATTTCTTTAAGAACTCCAACATTGAGGTAAATGGCCTTTTGTAAGCCCAGGATGAGTGCTTCATATTCCACTGTGTTATTAGTGCACTCGAATTCTGTAATATTCCTAAATTAGCATAGATCTAATTGGAATATTAATTTTTCTTTGGTCATTTAATTAGATGAATAAATGGGTAGGGAGGCACATAAATATCTTTAGTAGGCATAAAATCCCTCTTAGTGTGAAAAGGGATCATATTCACAGCTGGATAAAGCGCCCTCATGTGTTAACAGGGGCTAATGCATGTGGACAAGGTTAAGTTTGACTAAGTCAACAGCACTGGTATGGAGGGAGTGGATCATCATTAAGAGACAGTGCAGTGTGAATGGGAGGAAGACTCCATGATGGTGGAAACCCTAATGAGTGGGACTCAAGGAGAGAAGGATCACATTTTTTATAAGGAGGTCAAGGTAGCCATAGTGGGTTATGTTATTGATTATCTATTTTGTGGTCTGCATGACTTCTTGCATTCTTCAGTTGTTTAGTTGAGCTTGCAGTGTTGTTTAGCACAGGGTGTTTCTGAGCGGGAATCCAATATCTTCCCTTGAGGTAGCCTCTTGGAAGAGTATTGTACCATCATTTCCACACATCCGGCATTATGGCCAAGCTTCAGTCTTCAGAGTATTGTGTTGCGTTGCAGGGTGTTGCAGTGGAGGGTTGAGAAACCCACTTTCTGAGCTAGTTTTTCAGAGGAGGAAGCATTCTTCTCTTTGGGAGATCATAAAGGGAGGTTCTTGAGCTTTCTTTCATATCTTGGCACCAGGCCAACCTATTCCCATCATCTACAATGAAAATTCCCTCTTTTATTGTGTTATTTCAGTGAGCATTTGCAGTGGAGGTTTCAGTGCTTGATTTGGAGGGTGAGATCTTCACTGTTAGGATCAACCTTTCACTTGAAGGACCTATTGGAGGAGATATATTCATTATAGATATCATATACAACCATATTCATCCATTTATTCAGTATTAGTTGCTATTCAACCCTAGGGCTTCATTCTGGCATTTTGGTATTTTGGGTATTTCCAAAAACCCTTTTCGGGTTGTCTTGGAAATGTGTTTGGGAGACTATATCTTCACTCCAAACATTGTTGGAGCTATAGATCAGCATATCCACCTTGTTATATGTTATTGTAGCAGTTTATGCCCAAAAATTGTGTTTTCATGGCTCATGGCACTTGTATAGCAGCATTTCTCATGTATTAGCATATTTTCCTATTGGAGGCTTGTTTCCCATTGCTTGAGTGACTTGATCCTCAAGATCTTGTGCTTAAAATGTTTGCTGATATATTTAATAAAATGGATGTACATTTGTCTCATGTAATAGTGTATTGATTTATTCACTGCTCTTTCCATTATTGTATTCATATATTGCTTCTTCCCCATTTGGGAATATTACAGTGGTATCAGAGCATAATATTGGCTCAGCCTGTGAGTTTCAGCCAATATGCTATAAGAAGGAAATGAGATCTTAAATGATGGAAGGAATGAGATTTGTCTCATCACTTTTCAGATTTATGAAGAACCTCTCCAAGGAGGTCAAGCAGATGAAAGAGAGATGCTATGAGACCTCAAAAGGGTTTCAAGAAGAGGAAGGTCCATGTACTTCCTATTAGCAGAAGAAAGAACCAGTGTTGCATAGAGCTCAAAAGAAATACACTATGCCCTTTTCTTTTGAGGAAGAAGACAAGGGGCATGGATATGGAGGACACTTGGAACATGAAATTCTAAGTGAATACCTAGCAGAATATAAGTCTCAACCTAGAGCTTTCAAGGAGAATCTAACTCTCCCACAGTTCATTTAGCTCAAGGAAGAAAGAAGACCTTGCAGGAATATATTCCTATTGCCTACATTTGATGGGTCATCCACATGTACAACAAGATATTGGGGAATGAATTTGGATGCATTTTTCCTGCTACATCCAGTAGTAGAAAGAGAAGTTGTTGATATTGCAGTGCTGCACCTTGAGGGTGAAGCAAACATTTGGTGGTTCAACCATTTGAGTCACGCAAGAGTGATTGCATATGCATATTTTACTCAAAGTTTGATCAAGGAGTTTGACAAGAAGAAAGCAGAGGAGAAGAGGCCTTCACCACCACTTGGTGCAAAAGCACTTGCATCTGGATAAATAACCCTTGCATCTTTGCAAAGTGGTCTTGATCTCTTGACATGTAGAGTCCCATGCACTATTCTGGAGATGCATGAGGAGGAGGAGACTTATCCCAGCACTGATGCAGCCATAGAGGAGTAGCCATCATCATCAGTAGTTGGGGAAGTCATCACACCGAAGGATGGAACCCTTGTAGCAGTACAATATGTTCCCAAGAAAAACCAAGGTATGCAAATGTTTCCACTTTATATTATTTCAACACATCTTATGGAGAAGTGTGGGAATATGCCATTGCATGAACTAGGGTCAATATAGACTGATGATTTGGAGCAGCAAACTATCACTGCGCTGAGGAGGCTTGATTTGTTCAAGGAGGATATGTACATTCATCCTAGTGTGTCATTGTTTAACTGAACACAACTCTTGGGGTTGGAGTGTAGATTTTTGGAGGATAGGATGAGTTTTGTCCTAAACAATGCAATGCAGAACTATATGTTCAACATTGAGCATGAGCATGAGATAGCCAGTGCAACATTATGGAGATTAGCAATAGTGATGGGTTGGGGGCCCAACCTTTATTTGAGCATGCCAATGACCATTCTACATGTGTAGCAGGGGATAGGCAGATAGTTGATGAAAGACATCTTATCTTCCATTGTTATGATGGATCTTTCTTGATGAGCACTTCACTTCTCAATGAGAAGATGTTTCCTTCAATATATTTGGATCCTTATGGGATCAACTTGGTCATTGATGAGTGATCTTCATTTGGATATCTCCAGGAGATTTCATTTCAACATCCCATGAAATGCGAAGATAGAAATCTGATTTGGGAGGGTGCTATTATCCATTGGAGGGATACCCATTTTGAGCAAGATGATAGACACTCACCATTGGTTGGATGGGTGATGTTGATGAGTAAGAGGCTAGAAAGCCACTTGTAGTTATATGACACAGGGCAACAGGAGGCAAGGCTGCATTGGCTACTCTTGAAATAATTTGGTCATCATGTACCACATTCTATTTCAAAGAGTATGTTGGTGGTTGGGATTTGGCATGGCACTTGCATCATATGGAAGCAGGGAGTTTGGGAGCATTATGTTGATATGGCATTCTTCATGTCAATCATCATGTTTTCACCTCATGATTTGTATGATGGAGGTGTGAGGAGGAAGCAAGAGCTATTGTTGCTTTGGCTACTCTTGGGAGAGTATGGGTTTTATTTCTCCCATACCTTGCAGGATGTTTCAGGAGAAAGGAATGTCACAATCAAAGTGCAAGGAGGCTACCCTTCAGCATTGAAGGATCAGGAGGTACTTCCACATAGGAAGAAGACTCCCACACATAGCAGCATGATGGTGGATGAGTTTGACATATGGCATGTCAAAGAATGGAGTCATGGATTTGCAAGAGCCTTATCACTAAGGCCAACAATGCTGACACTTGGGAGTATGTTTTTATTGATGGAGTGTTCCAAGGGAAGTGTGCACTCCTTCATTTTGCAAACCTTTATGAGGATATTCTCATGGGAGGACTCATCTATGGACCTCACTTTCAGCCTACTCAAAATGCATGGTAAGAAATGTATTTCTGTACTTATTGATCATTTCATAAAGTATTTGCATTCTCTCACCATCTATGTACAGTGCATTGCTCCAAAAGAGGGCAAGATTATCTTTGGGTTTCATGGTCATTCTAGGACCAACAATTATGATGAAGATAGACCTTCTTTGCATAGCCTTGGGCAAATGTGGTGTTATTCTTATGATCAGTTGATATATCATGTCATTTACTACCTCATAGTAGATGAGCAAACATGCACAGCTAGCAACTTGTTGGGAGACAACTTTCCACATGATGTTCTAAAATAGTTGTTGGTAAAACTGTGTTGTATCCATTGGAGAAACCATTGGTACCATCCAAACTTGCACATAACCTTCAGAATTTTTCTGATTTGGATACACATGGGGGTAATGTACCATTCACTTTGTATGGGATGGTTTGGGCTCATGAAACTAGAGGAGGGGTCTTTGGAGATCTAGTTGTCCTTTTGTATCTTAAGGGCAACAATATTGCAGCCCAATATCAACAGCAGCTCTACACTTTCCATAAGTGGAGAGAGAGACAGTGTGGGGTAGGCCATTTTGTCTACCATATTCATTTATGTAGCCCACCTACATTATAGGAGCTAAAGGTGGAGGAGATTTTTCATGAGTTACCATTTTGGAGGGTGGCTCATTTTGTATGGATGATAGCTTGGGGATGGGAGATTCACATGGGAATGATAGTTCCCAATATATTCCAGATTCCATGCCTCAAGGATGCCTCTAGACCACACATAGTTGCTTCCATGGCTATCCCACTTGTTCATGATGAGAGCCATTTGGATTTTTCACCAAAGGTATACTTATACACTTGGGACGAGCAACTTGGAGACTTATTGATGAGACCACATCTTGTTCCCTGGAGGATTTTATCATATGAGGATGCTACAGGAGGAGGAGAGGAGGATCTTCAGTTCTATCCTTGCAGTTTCTTGAGGACAAGCAACATTTGGGAGGGGAGGACTGTAATATTCCTAAATTAGCATACAGCTAATTGGAATATTAATTTTTCTTTGGTCATTTAATTAAATGAATAAATGGGTAGGGAGGCCCATAAATCTCTTTAGTAGGAATAAAATCACTCTTAGTGTGAAAAGGGATCATATTCACAGTTGGATAAAGCACCCTCATGTGTGAACAGGGGCTAATGCATGTGAACAAGGTCAAGTTTTACTAAGTCAACAACGTTGGTATGGAGGGAGTTGATCATCATTAAGGGACAACGCAGTGTGAATGGGAGGAAGACTCCATGATGGTGGAAACCCTATTGAGTGGGACCCAAGGAGAGAAGGCTCACATTGTTTATAAGGAGGGCAAGGAATCCATAGTGGGTTATGTTATTGATTATTGATTTTGTGGTCTGCATGACTTCTTGCATTCTTCAGTTGTTTAGTTGAGCTTGCAGTGTTGTTTAGCACAGGGTGTTTCCGAGCGGGGATCCCATCTCTTCCCTTGAGGTAGCCTCTTGGAAGAATATTGTACCATCATTTCCACAAATCCAGAATTCTATCCAAGCTTCATTCTTCAGCTACAACGCAGTTTCTGCAGAGTATTGTGTTGTGTTGCAGGGTGTGGCAGTGGAGGGTTGATTATTCACTTTTTGAGCTAGTTTTTCAGAGGAAAAAGCATTATTCTCTTTGGGAGATTAGAAAGGGAAGTTCTTGAGCTTTATTTAATATCTTGGAACCAGGCCAACCTATTCCCATCATCTACATCATATATTCCCTCATTGACTGCATTATTTCAATGAGCATTTGCAGTGGAGGTTTCAGTGCTTGATTTGGAGGATGAGATCTTCAATGTTAGGATCATCCTTTCACTTGAAGGACCTATTGGAGGATATATATTCATTATAGATATCATATAAAACCATCTTCATCTATTTATTCAGTAGCAGCTGCTATTCAGCCCTAGGGCTGCATTCCGACATTTTGGTATTTTGGGTATTTTCGGAAACCCTTTCCGGGTTGTCTTGGAAACGTGTTTGGGAGCCTAGATCTTCACTCCCAACATTGTTGGAGCTATAGATCAGTAGATCCACCTTGTTATATCTTGCTGTAGAATTTTATTCCCAAAAACTTCCCTGTCATGGCTCATGGCACTTGTATAGCATCATTTCTCATGTATTATCATATTTTCCTATTGGAGGCTTATTTCCCATTGCTTGAGTGACTTGATCCTCAAGATATTGTGCTTAAAATGTTTGTTGATATCTTTAATAAAATGGTTGTACAGTTATCTCATGTAATGGTGTATTGATTTATTCACCACTCTTTCCATTATTGTGTTCATATATTGTTGCTTCCCCATTTGGGAATATTACAAATTCCAAGCGGCTAGAGGTCAAGTGTTTTCTTTTTCGTGGGTCTACTAAAACACAAACAGCTCCAAAGCCATCCTTTGTCTTTGAACCGTCAAAATACAAAATCCATACATCATATGTGAAAGAGATATGCCCTACATTACTACTATTACTACTACTATCTACTATACAAAGGTCATTTGCATCAGTTGGAATAGGAAGGAATTCCAACTACGTGTCTGGTGGGACCGGGGAAGGCTGATTAAGGTGGCACCTTATGCCAATCTCCAAGAAGTAATTACAAAATGTTATATATGTGAAAGCAAATGGATCATTCTTTCCCTTGAAGGGTGTGACGATTTGTTTCATGTAAGACTCTAAGTTCACCTAGATTTGATTTTTTATACCCTTATATGGAAGCCATAAATGTGACCAGTCAGTAGAAAATATCCCTACAATTTTCTGGACCAGACTCTACTAAACAGTACAACATATGCTTTGGAGATGTCTACAATTCCTATGTTTATGCATTGGTAAACTCGTTGATCAAATGATAAGCAAATAAAAACATTTCGGACTTCACCCATAGCATGGACAAGATTCATGTCTAGTTGAATGATCTGTGCACCCGTTTTATCTCATTTTGCATTGATTTTCTTAGCTATAGATAGTTTCATTACATTTACATATGCATCTTAATCAAATAACAAATTATGTACATTGTAAGCATACATTTCGAATGTCAATAAAAATGGAGGGCATACTGTGTTAGCATCTAATGTTAATGCATTAAGAACAGATTGTTGGGGACCAAAAGACTTACCAGATCCCTTCCACGAAGAAGCATTTTCAACTGAGGAAGATTCTTCAAGAGCACGGACAAGTAGTTCCCGCTGACTTGTGATTCTTGTAAGTTCGAAGAGTGAAATGTTAGCATGAGATTTCTTCAAGGTAGCATGAGTTATGTTATAATCGAGCATGCCAGGTGTTGTCAAAGTGCCTAGAGTGGTGACTTTTTTTGTTACTTCCAAATTAATAGACTTTCTTTTAGTGTTGGCAGAAGTATCTTTTGTTGTGACATTATTTCCAGACATGCTCTAAGTGTTATGAGTTAACTTGATAGGTGGTGTGATATTCCTTAACAATTTTTCTTTCAACTTATTCCTTGTCAACTCTTGTTTGGAGACTCGTCCTTTGCTTCTTAATTTATATCGATTGTTTTTCTTGATTGTGGTCCTCACTTTGTGGCAGTTCTTCTACAATCTTCTTTTCAGTTGTGAACACACAACTAAAAGTTTTCATTGTGTGCCCAACACTTAGTTTCTTTAGTTGCAATAGTTTCTTCCTTCTCTTCCTTTGGCTCAGTCTGTTCATGTTTTTCAACTAGAGAATTCATGTTCTTCTTCCGTTTCAGGAAGTTATTTTTTAAATGATACTCTTGATGAAACGAACAATATCAATCCATGCCCATGCTTTCAACATTCAACAAGACGTTCAAGATTTGTGCATAATTGGTTGGCTGATTTTTTTTGCTGCTGGAGTTTGCAACCTTTCTCAGGATGTTGAATTTAGGGGGCTTATTCCTTACGGTGGTCTTTCTTGACCTTTGTTTCAAGTCTTCTAGCTCATTGGATAGAGACTTGATGGTCCGGGTCAAGCTCTCGATATTTTTGACTTCTTTATCCTTAGCATTACTTGATGAGGCCTGAGACCTTTTATGTGTGTCTTTGGAGTATTTTGATGGTTCATCATCAAAAATGACCCCAATTGCACATAAGTAATTTTCAATTACAATAGCTTCATAATTTTATGCCATATTTTCTTTTGCATTTCTCATCATGAACTGCGCAATCATTGTTGGTAAGACAATAGTGTAGTAATCAATGGTGATGCAGTCATGAGGTTTTTATTTGAAGGAAATTTGTTCAATATGTGATTAAACCTCCGGTTAAAATATTTAACCTTTTATTTTTTGTTCCATCTTAAAGTTTCCCAACTTCTTTAATAACATGGCAGGGTTTTTGTCATTGACAAACTTTTCAAGGAACAATTTCTTAAACCCCTTCCAATTTTAGATTGAGTTTGGAGGAAGATTGTGGTACCATACAACTACTCTGCCATATAAGGTGCAAGGGGAAAGTATACATGCAACATCATTGTAACGTAACTCAAGAATTTGCAGATGTAGGTAGAATTTGTCCAAATGGTCCTCTGCTTTCACTGCTTTGTCAAGGTTGCACTTCGTTAATGGTTTCTCTGGGTGCCTTGGCATCTTGTGTAAAATACCCGATAGAGCTAGTGGGCCCTGAGACATCCAATCCATATATTTTTATGCCATATCTTCGTCTCTATGCTCCTCCTCTTCGTCAAAATCTTATGGATATTCTTCCTCCTCGTGACTGCCTAACCTGTGGAAAGTGTCGTCTGAGAGTACAACATTGTCTCCATCACCACCATTAAAATATGGAGGCTGCTTTGATTTCTTTGTGTTTTATCTATTCTTTGCCAACTCTAGTTCAAGGGTGGTGAGAACTAAATATTCTACTGTAGAAACCACTATCCCAGTAGGAGTGGTTACGTAAAATTAAGGAATATTGTGTACTCCACGGATCAATCCAATAATTTTTGCAAACTTATGGGTTATGGGGCGGATGGCTCATATATGCTCATAAGAGATTTCACAAGTTTTTCCAAGACCAGGTTGAGAAGATATGTCAACTTTAGGAATGTGAGTAAAGTAGGTGCTGAAAATATTACTACATTAACTGGAAAAAGTATGATGAGGGTGGGTGAGGTTCTCAACCATAAAAATCTGGTTACCCTCCTAGCACCAGAAATCTTGACAGTGTTGGACCTACCAAAATTCAAAGGGGTATCCCCGATAGGTGGTCCCAATTAGACCTCACACCATTTGGGATAGGAGTCCCATCCAGAATATGACCCATTTACTATTTTCTTAAAGGTTTTCCTTGGCTCTAATTGTAAGAAAGAGAGAGGAATGTATATGTGCCTTCGAAAAGTGAGTGTGCCTGGTGAGTGTTCAATTGTAGGTGTGTCAAGGTTATTATACTATGGAGGGGAGGTGAAATGAGCCCCTAATAGAGAGGTAATAGTACCACCCTAGTAGAGACACATGTAAACAAGAAGGATCCATCTAAGATCCAGTGGAATAGTCCAAAAATATGCAATGGTTATCGCAACCAACACAAAAAATAAATATTATTCTAACATCCAGTAGAATAGTCCACAAAGATGCGACAGTCATCGCAACCATCACAACACATTTTCAATATGATAAGCACTAAAATAACCGAAATATTTCAACTAATTTAGTATTGGTGGAAGACCAACATGAATTACAAACATTCACAGAACAATCTTACAAATATTCATAATCCATGCATGAAGGACATGTTGGCCATCAGGCTTTAGATATTAATTAAAAGTCCCAAGCCACATGTATACAAAAAACACCACTAACTCCAATAGTGGAGTGTTGGAGCCACTACTTGCTCCCCAAAAGAACTAGCTTGTCTCTCTAATGCCTTGTGGGAGGAGCCAAGGTGAAAAGTACTTTGCTCATACAATGAGGGTGTATATATAACCAATGGGGTGATGCTTCACCTCCCCTGTGACTCTTTGACTACCCTCATGATTGTTTGACTTTTTATGAAATTTTTACTTTACATGACCATTCATATTTTGTACATGTCCTTTGGATTTCCACTTTACAATACATTTCCGAATAGGAATTTACATAACCCACAAAAATAAGGTGGCATATGGTGACTCATGACATGACATGCCCTGACACTGATGCCATGGACTACATGAAGACTTGGGGATGTCAAGTCATTATTGATACTTTGTGTTATGTGTCTTCTTGAAAATGTTCTTAAGTCCACCTCCATATGTCTTAGAGATAAGGAGTCTTCAATAATATCAATTCTTGAGTTACGGTCGCAAACTGGTGCCCCTTTACTTTCTCTTCATTGAACAAATTTCATATTCAATTATCGAGGTGTCTTCTAGCATGTTCCCCTTCTTTGTCTCCTTCTTAATCATCCTGTCATGGTATGATAGAGTACCTATATCTGAAATTCACTCATGACAAGATGACATCAATCTGATAAACCTCTAGTCTAAGATGTTGCATAATGATCCACTGACTGAGATGGAACCAGGTGATAGGCTAAGGGAGAGGCTTAGTGACTACAAAATTGCGTGGCTCATGCAATCAAGGGTTTATCTTGAGCCTTGAGACTGCGCAATGTGTAGTTCAAGCTTGGACTAGGTAAAAATATTGTGCATTTTGGGGGCTTAGGGAGCCAGGCTGAGGGCTTGAGCGTTGATTTTTCCCACTGTGCAGTTCTGGAAGGCAAAGGAGGCTATCTGTTTGCATAATTGTGTAGATCAAGAGCTCATGGTTGAGGCTTGAGCCTTATGATTGTGAAATGCGAAATACTAATTGGGCAGAAGAGAGAAATTGCGCAGTTTTTGGATTCATAGGCTGAGCTTAATAACTATAATTGCGCAGTGCCAAGTGACAGGGTTGAAACTTGAAGGCTAAGACTGCACAATGCGTAATTAAGATGGGCTAGGTGAGGCTAATTTGCTTGGTTGGGAAGTTTTCCAAATTTGGCTAAGTGTGGGATCGATGAAGCTGATGTGAAGAATGATAAGACTTGACTGTGATCACACACTTAGAACACTTTATGACACAACATATATCATCCAGAACACATGAAAAATAGATTTCCCTCAGTGCGACAACTTTGAAACAACCTAAGACAAATGTGACACCAAATATACACTTTGCGATGACCGTTTTTATCACCAAATTGATCTTGATTGGATGCTCATCAATCAACTCAATGTAACTCTTTCAAACCACTTCTAACTCAAGATTAGCCTCTTCAGTTTGAGAGGGCTCTCTCAAAGGGGGGTTTATGATTTTGAATGAGGATAATACTAGATGGCTAACTCTTTGAATTGTAGCTTGGTTTTGTATGATTGCAAGTTGAAAAATGCAGGCTTGCTACCATTGGGCTTATGGAGTCAACATCAATAGTCTTAGTGACAGTGGTTTTTCACATGGAATTTGAGGCAGATAGAGGTTTTTAACAAAGATAATTCATATACATAACATAGGAAAACACAGTCATTTCACCCTAAAGGAAGTCAGAGCATAATATTATGAATTCTGAGTAATTAGAGATGAAATCTACTGCAAGTGATTAAACATAAGACACATAGAAATAACACATCAAAAACCTCATGAGAATCTCAGGTCTGGAAGTAGAATGTCACTTTGTATTACTGATAATGGACAAAAACATACAAGCAGCAATTTGGTACAATATTCTCCAACCTCTTTCTCTTCGATTTTTAGTCTATAAATAGACATTCTTTACAATCTAGATGATCAGCCTAGCTGGTTAGTTCTTTGAATTTTACTCTGACATCTATCATAACTGAAACCACTAACTTGAAACAGAAAAATGATAGCTATCCTTGAAAGAAAACAAACTCCTAATAAGACTCTATCTCCTATTTATTACATTCGTTTATCATATCAGTGAAACATTTACATAATGAATGTCACATGATCAAAGGATAAACCACCATAATTCACCACCACTTTACATCTTCAAAGCATCCCTAGATCTGTGGAACACAATCTTTCTTTTTAGGGATGGATGACCTTGACTTTAAACACTGTTTTGACTAATGAGTTGGTTGTGTGGCACTCCTTTTGAGCCATGAATCTCTCTCGGTATGGTCCACTGGCATGTTGGATGTCCCCAGTTGGAAAATGTGCTATTGATATGCTCAAAATTCTTCAAAAGCTCCTCGCTACAAAAATAGGGCAGTTTAGGCAGTTTCGTAGCATAGGAAAAATGGCTTTCCATCTATCTCTTTGACTCCTTTGTTGTTCCAGTACCTTTACTATGCCATGACACCTTACAAACCATCAATCTCCCTCCAAAAAAAGTTGACAAAACTGATATTTAAAGCAAAAATACAACTACAAGAATTTTCATAGCGTATTTCTGGCTTCAAGCCCGAGGTACGCTACGAAACTGTGCAAAAAACCAAAAATTGTTGTTTTCAAGATTGTCTTCAAAATTTGTTCTCCAACTGCAAAATTTAAGTTCTCTGCATGTTATGAAACTCATCAAGCATATTCCATCCCATTTTTTCATTCTTTTGGCATTTCTTCTTCATTCACAATCATTTAGCTAATGAGCTCTTCTACCACTTTCATCTTTAGTCCCTTCTTTTCCAACTCCACTTGAATCAAATCCAGTTGCTCCTATAGATCTTCCAATTGGCTTTTTAATGCCCTGTTTTTGGATTGCAAGTGAAATTTTATCCTTTTGATGTGTTTGACCTCTCCTCTCAGTGGATGAGTCCATTTTATCAACTTTTCTGTATTGTCCAAGGTTTTTGAAACACTTGTGACTTGCTTTTCCCAAATTTTTCTCGTCTTCTAAAATTGAACCTTCTCAGATCTGTGTTTCTTTGCCTCTTACTTCAACACTGATATCTCTTTACCTGCTTCCTTCATCTGCTCTTTGAGGATTTCTATTTCTGATTTCTCAGTCATTTTCTCCTTGCCCTTTCTTTGCTTGATGACTAGTTCCTCCTTTGTTGGTGAAGACAAATCTATGGTGTTTGGTGGTTGAGCAGCTTCATTGATTTTCTTAGTCTCTTTTATTTCCATGAGCTTCCTTTCATGTCTAGTCATTGGCTTCCTAGGTTGAAAAATGAAACCAACATCATCACTTGAAAAATCTAGTTTTTTAGCAGTCTTAATTTTCTTCAACTTTCTTGCTCCATCTTCAATATCTTCATCTTGCACAATGGGTGACTCTTCAATGTCAATGGCATGTAGGATATCCTCCAAATTTTCTTTAGCCACTGTCTGGCTCCTAGTGAATCTCTTGATGCCTTGTTTACTAACTGTCTACTTCTGTTTTGTAGGTGTCGTTTGAGGTGTGTCAGTCTTCCGCAAAATTTCTACTTCCATGCTCACTGGTTCTGGAGGAGATTATCTATCTTCTTCTTCAACCTCCTCTGCCACAGCTGGTGATGGAGTAGTTATAGGTTTGGAGGCTTTCTTAGGATTAACCACATCAATTTCATAACCACTCATGAAAAAAAATGAAGTCTAGTCTCTGTCTAACTTCCTCAATTCCTCTAACACTAACAGCTTAATTAAACCATAATGAAAAAGAGAAGTCTCGCTTCCTTCTATCTTGATTTGAAATTTGTCTGACATTTTCCCTAGACTTATGTATAAATAAAAAGACAAGTCAAGTGACCTCTTACCTACAAAATGCAGAAGAAGTCTGAGATGATAGGAATAGACCATGTGACACCTTCCTTCACAAGTGAAATACTTCTGAATGACCATCAACAAATTTGAATAATTCCCCTTCATGAAACTCCTAGGGATAGCATTTGTTAAGTCAATTTCACTGTGTTCTTTCTTGATGAACTCTTTGCAATCCTACATTGTGAATTTGATACCTTTAAACCAATGTTCACCTCCTATAGGGATTCCTGTAGATGATGAGATGCTCTTTGTTTTCACTGTAAGGTTCATAATTCCAACCTTTGAAGTTATTCTTGTGAATCTAGTAGAAAAAACTTTTGAAACCTATAAATGAAACCCTTGCAACCTCTGACAGAACTACAATAAGCTATTTCTTCTAAAAACGTCCATGGTAATAGGGTCTTCATTAAGAAAATTCATGTCCATGGGCTCATACCTATGACAATGGCCACCCTTATTTGTTTTTCTTCTTGTAGTCATGGATGTCTTATAGTCTTCACATCCTCGCTTGCTTGATGACACCTGCAAAGTTCAAATCTACCAACAACCTTCTTGGCTTGATGAAGCAGCTCTCCAGAAATCGACTCACATGAAAGGATAAAGTGCAATATGACAAAAGGCTAATTGAGGTAAGGTTTTATGGTTTAGGTGACAACTCAAGCTTCAATCATGACACATACATGCCCAAAAAGGTAATGATGACTTCAAACTTGGCTATGTACCTTTGAATTTATCATAACAGACTTGAATGACCTACACCCTAACTCCTCTAATCATAAAATGACACCTCATGCAAACTTGGCAAGACAAGTTAAAAAACGGATTTTTGTAGCGAAATTAGTTATGCCTCTAATAGATTCACTACGAAACTATTAGGCAGTTTCGTAGCGAAAACTATTGTTTTCCTGTGTAAAATGCTACGAAAATTTGAAAAACTGACAGAATGTGCCCTTTTGATTTTGAATGCATGGGGAATGAAAACTGACACCATATGAGGACTGATTTGACATGAAATGACATAAATGGAGGTGATCATGAAACTCAGGATAGGCTAAAAATGTAAAAATTTTCCTTCACCACCTTGAAATGGCCTAGGAGACCTTGTCCATTTGGTGAGTGACCTATATGACTGTCAAAAAAAATTTCACAACTTTATGAGTGATAAAAACTGCGACAACACTTGTGCAACAATGCTTAAAACTTTTGAAATGAGTGTGGTAGATATTTACATGGTAACAACAACTCATTTATGCAAATATGACCCCTTGAAACCACCAAAACAAGTTTATGTATATCATGCGACACTTAACATGAGAAAATACGACATTTTCATTTTCTTGCAAATGAGACCAAAACACTTAGAGAAAACACATGCGATAATTCTTAATGTTTACAATGAAAGTATACAAGATCAAAGTAAGATCCAAAATTTGGTGTAGGGAAAAATTTTGGGGGGTGTTGTAGAAGCGACAACAGTTTCCTAAGTCTAAACTTAGGAAAATTGGTTAATTAATCATAATTATTTATGTCAAGGCGATAATTCTCTAAAAACTCACAGAATCAACTCTGATATGATCTTGACCTTTGATTAAGTTTTAATCTTGGTCATTGGTGCTCCAACAGAGGATTATAAGAAGTTGATGGGCACTTGGAGAACACACCTAAGACACTTGAGGGTTTTGATTTTCTTGAAAATTCAATTTCCAGAGAGCAGTAACAATTACCGGAGAGCCAAAGATCGAAGCCAAGAAAGCGAGGGGTAGGGAAAATTATCTAGAGGAATTTTTCCATATCCATAGAGGAAGCAGGAAGTCACAGAAGTGATCCACACAAAATCAACTAAGGACTGCACAGTAGCTAAAGAAAAGTAGTTCGATTTATTTGGGGAGGAAGTATATTCAACTTCCAGAGGTAGGGAAAGTATTATAGAAGGCTAAAGAGTCACTTCCAGTAGTAGAGACAGGCAAGAAGACTTGCTCAAAGGCTGATATAATCCACATGTGTGAGAGGTAGCACAAGGACTGCGTTGGGGGCCTACGCAGGGGCTTGGACAACTAGTTTTTATGGAGAAGCCAGTGTCATGATTGTTTGTGGAGTGAGAGAATTTATTCTCTCTAATTATTTTTGGAAAATACTTGTTATTTGTATTTCCAGTTGGGCATCCATAGATTGTACTCATATTTCACTACCGCATAAAAATAAAACCCCTAGTTGTTGCACCGGTTTTCCCAAGTTGGGTTTTTCTGGGGACATTTGTCCAAAAATAACAATGTCATATTTTCATGTGTGTGAATTATATTTTCTCAGTTTCCAACGCTATTTTTATTCTGCAGTTTATTTATGAAATCAATGTGAATTATTTGATATTTTTCGTAAAAAACAAATAAATTAAAAACTAGAAATATAATTTATAAATGTTGTGATAAATGAAATTTTCACATGGTATTAGACTGTGAGTGATCAACCAAGAATATCAGAAGTGAAGTAGATAATTTCATTGTTCATAAGGAGCAGGAGGCTGAAATTCTCAGAGGTTTTGTAGTACCTTAACAAGCAAGCCAAATTGTTTGGGTAGAAGTTCGATTTTCAGTTGCGGGGTTGCGGAAAAGTTGATTTGCCAAAAATAGTGATTTCAACAGTTGGAGGGAGCAAAAAAAACTTAGATTTTCCCTAATAATATTGCTTGGTTATACGCAAAGGGTTTTTCAGTAGTTTGCAGTAGCAAAATCAACGTCGGGTGGAAGAGAAAATCACACACAGTAGAGGGAATTTCTCTCAAAAGATTTCTAGACTAGAAATATAATTTTCCCAGTTGCAGATTCACAGTAGCAGATGTTTTCACTCTAGAATTGATTGCTAGTAGTAGGTTCAACAGCTAGCAGAGGAAAAGGGAGATTCTGGTCCATATTTAGACATGGCCACAACTGGGCTCAAAGATCAAGATAGGTAGGAGGGAGCGTCCAACTACATCATCTAGAATGCTAGGGTGTCCTTCCTTCTAGATGAACATATCCTGAAAGCCTATACAGAGAGTGTGGTAGAACTTCCCCAAGACCTTGATCAACAGAAGGAGTACAAGAATGAAATGGTGAAGGCCAAGAGGTTAATTTTGAATGGTGTCCGGGATCATCTAGTATCTCATGTGGCAGAAAAAGGGATGACCAAGGAGATGTAGGATGCCTTGTTTGAGTTGTTTTAGAGTTATTTCGAGCAATGAAATATGTACCTCCAGGAGAAGCTAAGGAACATGAGGATGCAGAAGTGCGAGAATCCTTGCTCACTGAAATTCAGGAAGTCTGAGAGCAATTTTCAGTGGTTGGTTCAACACCTCAACCCATGGAGCTTGTACGATTGGCATTGAACAATGTCTCAGAGGACTGACAAGTATTTGTCCAGAGAATCTTGGGGAGAGATACCTTTATAAGGTGGGACATGATGTGGTCTAATCTACAACAGGAGGAGTTGAGGTGGGCTCTATTGAAGAGCACCATCAGTGGCAACAATAGCAAGGGCATGAAGACTGAGGAGGATAATGTGGCCCTAGCATCTAAGGGTCCGAGTCAGAGGCAGGGGGAGCAGAAGAAGAAGAAGAAGGACATTTCAAAGGTCAAGTGCTTCAAGTGTGGTGATTTCAATCACTACAACATGCAATGTCCTCTAAGGAAGAAGGACAAGCAGGAGAAGTAGTAGCAGCAGGAAGCATCTGAGAAATAGACAAGATTTCCTCTAGGCTAGAGGAAGAGTTTTCTATATTCATAGATATACCTCTAGGAGTGAAGTGGGGTGATTTGTGTTGTATCCCCAAAGAGATACAGACATGGGTAGGGTCCATTGAGGATTCCACCTCATGGATCATTACCTGGATATGTGGGCCCATAGTATTTAGTAACAGGATGGATCAATTTAAGTGATTCAGTCAATATTCCAAAGTGATAGTTGCAGACTAGTATCAGTCAGATATTAAGGAGTGTAGTGCAGTGTTGACAATAGAGCAGGTGGCTTAGTGCAGAGTTGGTAGAAGAAAAAATTCTTCAGTGATAGCGTAGAGGCTAGTAGCAGTTAGGACTCGGGAGACTGATACATCATATTGAACACAATTGATTCGGTATTTTGGAATCTTCTCAATTGCAATTGTTACAGTTGAAAAAATAACAAATGAGAGGGAGTTGCAGTGAAGATTCAGAGAAGCAATATAGTAGTCTCAACAACATAGATGCAACATCAGATTTACGTAGTGGCTGGTGGGAAGAAACAACCAGACATCAACAGTGTGACGAAGGATGATACAGAGACAAAGTGTTGTGGCAGGGTGTGCAACACTAGAACATAGTCTTCGCTAAGAGGGAGTGTTAGTTTTCTGTATAATAATATGTGTTGTAGTCATGAAACTTGGTGGAGAGGCTATAATACGTGTGATATCCATAACCCATAAATTGTTTTTGGAAATTCGACCTAGAGATTACTTAATTAGATTATTTACCTATTTTTTAATGTTTCCTAAGTCTAAACTTAGGAAAACTGGTTAATTAATCAGAATTAATTAAGTTAACGTAAAAATTCTCTAGAAACTCACACATATAGACTCTGATATGATCATGGCCCTTGATTAAGTTTTAATCTTGGTCGTTGGTGCTCCAACATAGGATTACAAGAAGTCGTTGATGGGCACTTGGATAACACACTTGAGACACTTCACAGTTTTGATTTTCTTGGCAGTTTGATATCCTAAAATCAACAATAGTTTCCGAAGAGGAAAAGATCAAAGGAGAGTCAGTGAGGGGCAGGGAAAATTATCCAAACAAATTTTTCCTGATATGAAGAGGCAACAACAAGTGACAGAAGTGATCCACGTAGAAGCAGAGAAATTCTATTTAGTTGGGGAGGAAGTCGATTCAGCTTCCAGAGGCGGGGAAAGTCTTCTAGAGGGTCGTAGAGTCACTTCCAGCAGAAGAGACAAGCAAGACGTCTTGCTCATAGGATTATCTAAGCCACACGTGTGAGAGGAAGTGCAAGGACCCAAATGTTTGGAAAACTAGTTTTTTTGGAGAAGCCAGTGCCAAGATTTCTTGTGGAGTGAGAGAATTTCTTCTCTCTAATTATTTTTTTTAAGATACTTTTTATTTGGACTTCCAGTTGGGCATCCATGTATTATACTCATATTTCACTCTTTCATAATAATAAAACCCTCAAT
Organism: Pinus albicaulis; assembly: GCA_034641835.2. NCBI lineage: Eukaryota > Viridiplantae > Streptophyta > Pinopsida > Pinales > Pinaceae > Pinus > Pinus albicaulis. The sequence continues at coordinate 1,086,668,918 of CM076570.1, read as the reverse complement.
TGTTGCACTGGTTTTCTGAAATTGGGGTTTTCAAGGGATAATTGTCCAAAAATAACGGTGTCATATTTTTATGTGTGTGTGCTAGATTTTCTCAGTTTGTACTGCTATTTTTCTTCTGTAGTTTATTTGTGAAAATCACAGTGTGAATTATTTTATATTTTTCATAGAATAAAACAAATAAATTGTTAAATAAATTAACAATTAGAAAAATAATTTATAGTTGTTGTGATAGATGAAATTTTCATAAGATCCACTTGGGGGCACCGCATGATGATTTACATGGACATTAAGGGGTCACCCCCTTATGCATAATTTATGGAACCCTCTCTCTCATTTTGGCACATATAGGACTTAACTTGGCCTTCAAATGGCCTCATTCCATCATGACGTCGTCATTTTCAGCTTATTATTGGATGGTTTATGTTGAAGAATGTAACTAGTGTTTGTCTTCATAATTGTATTTGAGTCATGATGTAATTTATTTGTCAAAAGAAATAAAATTAAATTTTATTATTATATAAATTGACTTATTAAATTAGGGCTTCATGCTTGGGTCATTTATTTATAGGTCAAAGCCTCCATTTTAGGTTTCTAGGGTTTGTGTCAAGTATCCTTGTCCATGTCATAATGTAATAGACCCTTCTTGGGCTTCATTTTTCAATAAATAAATTTATTTTAATGTTAAATAGTTCAATTAGGCCTCCTCCACCAAATCAGCCTCATCAAGGGAATTCTAACTCACACAAACACTATATAAATGCAACAATTCAACTCATTTGGTGGAAACTCACTCAACAAGTTCGATCTGGTTGTTGGAGGAAGAAAAGGATAATGCTATTGCTGGAGAAGGATTGAAGAAGTTGGAAGACAAAAGTCGAGTTCTTGGGAAATATTTCTCTCACACATGCAAAGGTTATGGATGGTAACTAGGCCAAAATTTTGAAGTTGTTGGGGTCAAAGTTCTATGTTGTTGTTGGGCCGAAATTCTAAAGTTGTTGGGGGTCAAAATTCTAGGTTGTTGTTGGGTTGTAGTTGTTGGGAAAGAAGAGACTATTGAATTTTTTTGAACCATATTGGAATGTTGGCTTGATGGAGGAGGAAGGTCGTTTGGGTCTAAGGTCTTGGTCTATCTCAATTTGATTTACTAGTGGAAGAGTTTGACTAGGTTTTACCTTGTACAGGGGTTTTATCCCTGGATGAGTGCCTACATCTGGTGTCATTGATCTTCGTGTTTTATTTTGATGATTGATTTGATGAAATAAAGATTAAAAAATAACATATGAAAGTTAATAAGAACACAAATATATCACAAGTAATTATCAACATAAAAAAATCTTTCTACCTTTCCAATTTTCTAACATGGTATCAGAGCGAAGATGAAGAAGAAGAAAAATACGGACTAAAGATCTATTGATAGATAAATAAAAGAAAATGGTTTCAATAAAGGTCACAAGGAGTATAATATAACGATATGAAAAACTTAATGAAGTCAGAAAACAAGCTAGAAGGAGCCTCCAACTGTAGGGCATGGAAGAAGAAAATGGATCTTATTCTCGCAAGACACAAAATATTGGATTTTGTTCAAGGAAAATTCAAAGGAACCAATAGATGAAGTAGGAAAAGAAAAATACATGGAAACTGATATTTTGGCCATGAACTTAATTGTAGATGGAGTGAAGGACAATCTCATCCCTAACATATCCAATATAGAATCTGCTAAAGCAATGTATAAGGCTCTCTCCAAATTATTCACCATCAAGAACATTTGTCAAATAGAAAGCCTCAAGAATGAACTAAGGACAACAAGGATGGCAAGAGATGATATTCTATCAACATAATTTGTAAGGATATCTATAATAAGATATGAAATCCAAGCAATTGATGAAGTTGTACTAGAAAAGGAGCTCGTAATTGTTTCTCTTCTAGGAATACCAAAATCTTGGAATTATTTTGCATCAGTGATTAGCATTTGGAAGGATACTCCAACATTCGAAAAAACGTGAAATGCATGTAGTCAAGAAGAATTCTGAATATCATCAATAAATGACAAGAAGGAGGATGAAATAAAACACCTCTAATGCCTATTTTTCTCATCACAATATGAAGGTAACCTTCAATAAGTTCAAAGGACCAAAGAAAAAAGTTGACCTATCAAAGGTTCAATGCTACAACTGTCATAAGATGGGTCACTAAAAATGTCATTGTCCTGAATATCCAAGGAATAAGGAGAAAGAGAACATGTGATTGTAGTTGGTGAAGCTCCACCTAAGAGAAACAAGACTGAAGAATATGAAATCAAATATCTATTTTCCAAAGAGTCTTAGGGAATACTATCCCTCACATATTTGTCTATCTTAAGGTTTGCATTATTTCCCTTTATGTTTTGATTTCTAAAGTTTGTATATATCTTGTTAGAAAATTTTTGAATTATTTTAATAAGTTACAGGTATCCCTCAAAAAAATTGGATTAAGATGGACCCTTCACCATTTTACCAAAAGATAAGTATCTTGTTCCTTGTTTCCTCTTTTATGTTTGGTTTCCCTCTCATATCAAGATTTGTTTGTATTATATGTTAATAACCTTTTGTATTTTCCTTGGTTAGGAAAGCTTATAGAATACACAAAGGTTATGGAAGAATAAAGACTTGAATCAAGAAGGAAGTTTTGTTGCAAAGGAAATCCTTCAATAATTGATGTCCTAAAAGGTTTTTTAAGAACAATTCAAGATATGTCTTAAACTACAAGTTTTGTTACAAGGTTCTCTTCATAGAAAAGGTACGTTCATTTTTCTTTTGAAAATTTATTTAGATTACTGACATCATTATGTTTAGGTTTTGAATCTTAAATATTTGTGTTAGGGTGATTAATCATTAGATTCAATATACCCTCATTATACTATAATTTTGATCATTCTTGTGAAACCCCCACCTCTAGGGTTCACTATAAAACCCTAGCCTCTTATTTTTATGGGTATGTCAATGTTGATTAATGAAACCCTAATCTACTTAGGGATTGTTGATAAATTCTTCTATTCTTTTGTAGTTTACAGTTTTGAAATCATTATGATAAAAACCCTAGATTTTTAGGGTTTGGTGATTTAAGATTCATGAACAAAACCTTTATAGTAAGATCCTAGGAATGAAACCCTAGGTGTATATTCGTCTGTATGATTGAAACCTTAGTCTGAATAAAATCATTGTATATATAACTTTGATGTATTAATGTTTGTGTCTTGGATTTACCTAGTAGATATCGATATGAAATGCATCCTAGATATGTATATGCAAGTATGCTAACTTAATTATTGATGCTCATAGTTTGTAAAATCTAGGGTTTGTAACAAAACCCTAGTTGAGATCGATATTCCAGGATATGATGATATTGTTTTCAATATGATTTAGCTTTGATGATAAAATATAGGTTTGCAACAAACCCTAGTAGAATTCTGACATGTAACGTAATATTTTTGAAACCTTAGATGCATAGTAGGATTGTTATCTGATTAAATTTTTTATAGCTAAGGCTTTGTGTCTCGAAGATGGAGTCTAGGGTTTATGAAAAAACCCTAGCAAGAAGTTAAAGTCTAGAAAATATATGACCCTTTATGATTATGAACCTAACTAGTTTTAGGTATTTCAAGTCTAAAATCATGATTGAGTTGATGTTTCCATTGTAACGACATAACTAACTTCATGCATTTGTATATTTGTTTTTGGTTGTACTTGCTATTAAGGTTTTGCAAGTACATAATCTTCAAGATGTTGAAGATGTTCGTAATTAAAGATGATAATAATGATGAGCATGATGAAGGAAGCTATAATAAATATGATAATCAAGTTGACCTTTATACTATAAGAAAGAAATGAAGCCTTAAAATGATGAAGTTTCTCCGATATTATGAAGTTGTTGATCTCCCTATGTTGAAAGGGAGCCTGGACAAAAGAAAGGGTATATCTCTCCAGTTGAGAGGGAGGGAATATTATGAAAATCATAATGAATACCTTGAAGTAAGAATAAAATTGAATGAATGAAATTACTACAGATAAATTTTTGTGATTCATGAAGTTGCAAACAAAAGACTTGAGAAGTATTGATGATGTATTTTGTGTTGCTAAAGAAGTGAAAGAAGAAATCTTCTGAAAATATGTATTTGGATAACTTGATGATGATATAAGAAACATCTGAATGATTGAGGACCACGAATATTTGCCTTTACTTGAATATGCCTTTAAAGGTTTATTACTGATTGGGGTTGTGATTTTGTAGGATCTCTTCATAAAAGGTTGAACGTTTGAAGCATGCTTGGATTGGTGGATATATCTGATTTAGTTGATTAGGAGAGATGTAGCATCTTATGGAAAGATGATTGGGAGGAAATCTGGCTGACGTATGTGTTGATGTCTAGATCCCGAAGTAGGGAGGGTGGTGTTGGTCATGGAGCTCCGACCATGGATACACACATAAATCCCTGGGTTGGTGTTAGATCTTAAAAGCCTAATGGTACCTAGAGTAGCTAAAGCTTTAGTCCACCTTAGTCCCACCCAAATAGAGTACCCTAGTTAGGTATCGAATTTGTAGCATTGTGTGTGCTATGAATCTTCATAAAGCATATCATTTTGAGATCTTCCATGTACCTTTATATATATATATATATATATGAATAACTCCCTTGTTAAGAGGGAGTTTTGAAGAATGTAACTAGTGTCAGTCTTCATAATTGTATTTCATTCATGATGTAATGTATTTGTCAAAAGAAAAATATATATATATATTATTATTATAGAAATTGACTTATTAAAGCATGGGTTTCATTCTTGGGTGAATTGTTTATAGGTCAAAGCCTCCATTGTAATCTTCTAGGGTTTATGTCAATTATCCTTTCCCATGTCATAATGTAATAGACCCTCCTTGGGCTTCATTTGTCAAGAAAAAAAATTATTTTAATGTAAAATAGGTCAATTATGCCTCCTCCACCAAGTCGACCTCATCAAAGAAATTCGACCTCACACAAACACTATATAAAGGCAACAATTCAACTCATTTGGACAATCACTCAACAAGTTCGAATTGTAGTTTTTGGAGAAGGAAAAAGATATCGAAGTTGCTGGAGAAGGATTGAAGAAGTTGGAAGACCAAAGTTGAGTTCTTGGGAAATATATCTCACATGTGCGAAGTTTCTAGATTGTGACTAGGCTGAAATTCTGAATTTGCTGAGGCCAAATTTCTGGGTTATTGTTGGGCCAAAATTATGAATTTGTTAAGCGTCAAAGTTCTAGGTTGTTGTTGGGATGTAGATGTTGGACAAGAAGAGACTACTAAATTTTGTTGAATCATATTGGAAGGTTGACATGGTGGAGGAGGAAGGTATTTTGGGTCTAAGGAATTTATCTATCTCAATTTAATTTACTAGTGGAAGAGTTTGACTGAGTTTTCCCCTATAGAGGGGTTTTAGCCTTGGATGAGTGCCTATATATGATGTTGTTGATCTTCATGTTTTTCTAAATGATTTTTTGATGAAACAAATATAAAAAGGAACATATGAAAGTTAATAAGAACACAAAGATATCACAAGTAATTATCAACATAAGAAAATATTTATGCCTTTCCGATTTTCTAACGCTCATAATTATGGAGCTACTAGGTGGGATTGTCACCAAGGTCTACTATTTTACACATTAAAATAATGTTATGGGAATATTACGCTAATTCAAATTGGATTGGAGACATATAAATAGAGATTACTCTCATTGTGAGAGATAATCATCATCACACTTGGATCTCTCTTGTAAAGAATTTCACACTTATTATTGGAAAAATTGGATATCTTTGATTCATTTCAATATATTTGGGAGCTAATTTCTATTTCTCTTGGAATTTATTCTTGATCTATGATTGGATATATCTCTTGTTATCTTGTAAGTTCTATTTGTTGAAGATTTTTCTTGAATAATGTCTAATGTGTGGAATCATTAAAACTATCTAAAAATTTATATCCTAATTTGGTTGAATATCATTGTAAATATTGTTGGATTGTGGATTGCACGTGTTACTCATTTAATAACAAGTAGATGAATGTTCCTAGTGGGCTAAAATTTAGTTTCTTTCCATGAAATTCCATATATCTTGGGTGGGTGATTGTTAAAAGGTGTTTTCTAGGGCATTTATTTTTAGCGTCCTTGAAGATGAATCTATCCAAGTTTGAATCATCATTGACTCCATAGCCAAGGGAATTAGGCACTAGTGTTGCAAGGAAAATTTGGTGGTCACCCTTCTTTCCTTCTCTTTTCTCTCCTAAACTTTTTGGCCCCTTTCCTAGATTACATTACAATGAAAGGGAATTTGAAGTGGGGGATTGGTTATTTGTGTGTTATGATGGACAAATCCCTCTTGTGGACAAGAGTCATCTCCCTAGATTCCTAAGAGATCTAGTAACAAACAAAAAAAGTGACTACTACCTTTCCTTAATTCACAAATGAAATATGAATTATGAAATATGAAGGAGTCTCATACCTTTCTACGAAATGTATGTGGAAGTACTTACAATGCTTTTAAAATCCTTTCCTCGTTGCTGCAAAGTGAGATCTGCATGAACAAAAACTAACAAGTAATAAAAGCATAATGTAGAAAAAGATGAAACCCAAAACAAATGAAAACTGAAACATTGCATATATTATAATATTAAATCATATTCAATTATAAATTATGAAAAAGATCAAGGAATTTTTCAAATAGCATTAAGAAAATTGCAATTAGGAAAGAAATATTTTCTTGCATTAATCTTAGAACAAGAAAAAGCAATACGACGTTGCCTTGATGATGTGAGCCTCCTTCCAAAAGTCTCCAATCCTCCCCTTTGGTGAAAATTTTTCTAGCCCTATTCTAATAACATAAGTTTACATTTAGAAGACCCCTCTAGCCTTCTGGTATGTGTTGAATTTATAGGCCAAGAGAAGGAGGTTTCAGATCCTCTTCTCAAGGGATGAGATCCTCAAAAGGAGGGATTGGGGTTCCACTAAGGGAGGAAGTTTGCTCCATGAAAAAAGGGATGAGGCCCAAGTATGTAGAGGCTTGAGGCCTTTTGGTCGAGAAGTATTCCTCCAACAAGGCTTCTGGAAATTAATTTTTATTTTAACTCACGTTAATTCATTTGCACAGTTTTTAGTGGAATACGAAGCAAACATTTTTGCAGGCATCAATGGTAAAAACTGTGATTGCATAGATATTGGCTAGAAAATCACGCAAGTGCCTAAAAGTAGATTTCTTGAGCAATGTAATCCAGGATTCTTGTTGCCTTTGGGATTGTTTTGCTTCTAACATTGTATGGGAATGTTTGGGACACTTTCATCAGATAGCAAGAGATTTGGATTGGCAATCATTTTCCTAATGGTGAAAAAAATGACATGTAACATATTTCCTCCAAAAGTGAAAAGTCAGAAAATATTTTTGAGGACTGAAGCACTTTATCATACCAAAGTTCAGATTAGAGACTATGATTGGAGACCTGAAACAAAAAATCAAGGGTTACAATACAATATTCTCATATAATCATCATTGACGTAGGCATTCCCAAACTCAGAGAAAAACTATCTCAAAGAATCGGTATGGAAATATACAAAGATCCAAATCAACAATAGACATAGTATGGACCCAACCATTAAACATGGATCCATATTTACAATTATGAATATTTTAAAACTCCACGCAACCTAGATTGGTGAAACTAGATCCAGGGTCTTGGTCTTCATTTATATCGATCCATAGTACGAATATAACCATGCGAGTGAATGTCTCGAAGTCAAACATGGTAGAAACCACCTGATTACCAGTCAATGATGTGAATCATTAATAGGTGCGAGATAAACCACCAATAATGAAAATGGTTCTCAAGGTACCATAGTATAATCTATGAAGTGTTATTAAAATTCTTGAAGTCAAACACTGATAGAATCATTTGATCGAAGATCAATGATGAGAACCTGTTGTTGAAAGCGAGAAACTTTCCATTAAGGGATGCAAGCTCCAAGGTACTAAAGGAGGTTTCTAGATCGACTTCCTAGATAATGAGATGAAGTCGATAGGAATTGATTTTTCGTAGGAGGGCCTATGACACGAAACTCATGTCAATTTTTGAAGAATTTTTTTGAAGTGATTCAGGATAGACTCAAGGATGGGAAACACGATTGAATTCTATGAATTTCAGGTAATTTTGACTAAGGTTGAACTTCGCTTGAACATATCGGTGACATGACATTTCGACTTGGAAAAATTTGACTCAAAAATAAAACCAAAAAATAAATTGAAGACTTTCAATGAGGTATGATTAGTTGCAATACAAATGGATTTCTCAACCCAAACACAAAGGTGATTGAGTGTCATGTTCAAGAGCGACATACTACCTTCTGTAATACAAAAAAAAACGTTTCTTTCCAATTTCCCCCCGCCATTACTGACAAGTAACTCTTTATTTTTATACAAGTTTGAGGAGGATAACATATGCTTGTCATGTAAGCTCATCCTTTGGATGAGTCATTCGGAGTATTTTTAACGAACCCTAGGAAGGAGTGTTTTCATCTCGTCATGGTTGATGATACCTATAATGTTTTCTTTTTACGATTCTAGTGAAAGGGTAACTTGATGTCCTTTTCATATTTAAAGAGTTGGAAAAGACACAAAAAAAACTCATGTATCTCTTTCAATGTGAAATTTTGACGAGCTTCTAAGAAAGCAAAGCTCGACGTTTTTCATTTTTAGGGAGTTAGGAGAAAAACATAAGTAAACTATGAAATGTTGTTTTTCATAAATTTAGTCTCTCAAGCCTAAAAAATGGTAAAATAATGCAGGAGAGAACTCTTTTGACCACGATTAGTCGAAGTATACCTTTTTCGTAAATATTCCACATGATCCGTAAAAGGGGTAAACTTATATCAAGCAGACGTTTTTCATTTTCTTTAACGAGTTCGAAACAAACAAGCCTACTCGACAATCTTTTCACATTTCGAGAGTCAGAAAATAGCTTAAAGGTAACTCTAGTGTTTCACATTTTTCGTAATTGTTAAGAGCCCAAAAAAGTGATAAAATTTTACTCATCACCAAAATGATCTATTTCATTAATTAAACCTGTAAATTGCACATTTAAACTCAAAAAATCATCATAATTACTCGATAAATAGTAAAAAACATTAAAATTTTGAATTTTTAGAAGCTAAATGAAAAAAATATTATTTAAATAGGCTTATTTTGCTTATAAAAGTTCAAAAATAAAAAAATGTCTACCATTTGTGTTTTTTACCATTGGGAGCTTTTGAGAGTGCATTTTCAACCTAAACTTCATAAGCATATTTCGATCAAACCAATGGACCATTTCATGAACCGTTTTCTCTAGGTAAGAGATCATTCCATTATCTTCATTTTGATAGCTTTTATCTTGCATTTCACTTATGATTTAGTGTTTTTAATGGTTTTTTTCATTTAAAATTCTGCCCTCGGCGTGTGTAGTTACTCTTCATCGGGACTGTGCATGTCAACCCTTTTTTCATTGCTGAAAAATGTGATTTTATAGTTTACCTTAAAGGGAACAGAAAAAATCTGCATTGTCCCTAACAGGAGACCACGCAAGGCGCCGAGATTTTTCAAAAAATAATAAAAGTGCCCAATTTTTTTTGCAAAACTTCCATATTCTTTTTCTAATCAATTTCCATCATTGTTTTTAGGTTTTTGAAGTGAAAAAAATGGAATGGAGAGAGAGAGAAAATGAATCTCAATACATACAGGCTTTGAATGACCCAACAACATTGCAGGCTTTGAGAAATTGCAGTTTTCTCAAATATTTTATGATTCCAGGTATGAAATCTCAAGTGGATTTACTGACATGGTTATTGAGAGCTTGGAATATCCAAGAACATTTTTTTCTAATTGGAGATCAGAGGCTCACCGTAGATTCCAATGATATTTATTTCTTGACTGGGCTATCACGTCATGGGACCGATATTTCAGTGTTTGGGAGTAGACCAGGTGGTGGAACAACAAAGTCTTATCTATTCAAGCATTGTGTTCCTAGGTCAAAACTAAGTAATGGATGCATTGATATTAAAACCACTGAGATACTTCCATTGAGGACCATTTCATTTACTATTTCTCGGCTATGTGGAAGCAATGCACTCCACTTGGATGCTAAATCGCAAATGTAAATTTCACTAGAGTGCTTTCAACCTACTGTATTCAACTAATGTGAAGGATTTTCTGCCAAAATCAAAGGGAAACTCACAAGAGAAAAAAATGGCAAGCTAAAAATTTGGATACGGTTCCATAATTATTTCATTTTCTCTAGAGATAAATTTTCTTCTCTTTCCATAGGTATCCATGGAGATGGGAGGACCACAATATCCTCGCATGTTATAGTGGGTTACGTTGATGGAACTCCACGGAGGTGGTGATGGTACAAATGTTAGATATACCCCTGCATTTTTCAAATGGTTGGATCACCAAATTTTTATGATTGAATATTACCCATATGCGGGTGTGGACTACACCAGAGATCCCACTCCTTGCAGGAATGAAATGGGCTGACATAGGTAAGAAATTCTCATTTTGGTTTTTTGTATATATATATATATATATATATATATATATATATATATATATATAGATTACATCCAAAACTAATTATCTAAAATAATAATGCAGATGTGGGCACAGTCAGTCTAGAAGCAATGCGTCGATTTGGCATATGTGACGAGTAGCCAACAACTCCTATAACACAGAACCCTGAGGCAGTAGAGGCTTTGACTGAGATAGAGCATAACTTAGAGAGGTTTGCACTAGATATCCCAGATATCAGGATTTATTATTTACCTCTCCCTTACCAAAGGCATACAGTAGGAGTGTCTGGACTGATTAGTCGTATGTTACAGCAAGTGGCTCATGCTATAGTTTTCTATCATGTTCATCATGCTTATATGCTAGTCATAGGGCTAGATTTTGTTTTTTGATCTATCAAAAAGTTAGGATAATAAAGGCTGCAGGGCCTCATATGTCTTGGATGAATTTTTTGTTAACCAAAACTTTTTATAAACATTATAACTAATGAAAACTACTTCTATTTTCTCAACTTATTTTTTTACAATGTATGAATGAACATTGTTTTTTTTCTTTTGCAAATGTTGCAAATGTCAATTTAACACACAATTAGCCAATTCATCAATTAATCTGTTTAAATGTCTTGGAATATGTTGATACTCAATGTAATCAAATTATATTTCCAAGAGATGGACCCGAAAAAACATCCTTAACATTGTGGAACTTCTTATTGAATAAACATGATTTAAATGTAATACTATGAGTTGAGAATCCAACCTAATGATTAAATGATGAATACCAGATGAAATGGAATCGAATAATAGCTCAATAACTGCACTATATTCTACAATATTATCCATTTTTCGACCAAAGCATATTCCATGGAGGCTTACTAACTCATCAGTGAGTGAATAAATAGCCCAAGTTGCAGAAAACAAATTCTGAGTACTACGACTAGCGTCACCAATGTAGCCACTATAAGTTTGAGGGAGTGTTGACATCTGCAAATCAAGTGTAACACAATATAAGCAGGGGGAGTTTAAGGATCTTACAAAAAGAAATAAAATTTCTACACATGTAAAATATGATACAACAATTTACAATGTACCCATCTAGAGCAGATGAAATGAAGGTTCATTCACGAGAGTAGATGAAAAAATATACTTTCAAAGAGTCGCCTCAATTAAAGGGGGATTTGTTTCATTTTTTAACGAGTTTGACACAGAAAAATAATTATACTCATGAATCTCATAGATTAGTTTCATTTTAATGCGAGCTTGAAACAAATAAAATTGTGCTCAAAGTTTGTTTAATTTTTTATTGAGGTTGACACAGTAAAGAACCATCCTCACAATCATATTGATCATGGTTTTCAACTAGAAGAAGCACATTTCAAAGGACACACCTCGATCATGGCTTCCAAGAAGTCTTCAACAGAAGGAATAAATTTTTTCTGGAAATAACTCATGTGAAGAGAATCAATAGGGATAAGTAATTCACGTTCAAATACCCCCATAGGGTTCACCATGATAGTTATCATATTTAAGTCAAAATAAGTTGAGAAAATAGTGAGAGTCTTGCTTACATCGTTAACTAAATGCATGGGATAGGCTCCCACATAATTAACTCGTGGTGGGGCATATACCACTTGCATATAAGGATCATTCAGGGGTGTCAGATGGCTCGTAGTCGAATCACTACCAATGAATGAAATTTGGTCAATAGTCACAATGTTTCCATTGTGAGGGAAATACATCACTTGAAAAAGTGTGGACACAACAAATTTCATGGCATATACATAGTTTCACCCAAGGAGAAAATTTAAATCCAAGGGACCTTGGACTACCATAAGATCCATATAGATAGTTTTCTCTTCTAGAGTAATAGGTAACTTAGGAAGGGTCTCTAAAGGCTCACTAATGATTTTGTTAAAAGCTAACAGATTCTGGGTAACAGACACAAGATTAGGGTAACCCAAAGCTTTCCACGTGGTTGAGGATAAAATACCAACAAAATCACCTTCATCTACATTTCTGCGACACACATTCTTACCATTAGCCTTCACAATGATTTGGAAAGGGGTGGAAGAGGGAAGATGAGGCTCTGTCAATATACTCCAATCAAAGGAAATTACCTCAATACTTGGAGGGGGTTCTGTAGGACCAGGTAGAATTCCCCCTTGTGTAGAAGAATATTAAATAACAAGAAGAACCTAAGTGATATTAATGTCACTTTATAGGAAGAGAGTGGGATCAACTAAATATGGAATTGAGTCGACCACTCAATCAACTAATGGTTCATCAACCTTAGTGATATGTGTTTCACTCTCCAATGGAAGAGTGATATTGGTTGTACTTGAATTAGATCAATCACTCTGTCAACTAACAGTAGGTTGGGAGAAAGCATATGACAACCAGTTGGAAGTTGTTGTTGAGGAATATTAAGGTTTTCCAATGATTTTGAGGCTTCATCCATGTAAGGTAAAAAATGAGTTTGATGACTCCCTTCACATAACATATAGGGATACTAAAATTTACCCTATTTCTCTAGAACCTGACAATCACTAATTGATAGATCAAAAGTAAGTTGATAAGAATTTTTAGAGCACGCCTCTAATACCTTTGGAATACCAAGACAATAAATAAGAAGGTGGTCACTCTTACAAATCTTGGATGCACTTTAGACAGATCCTCGACATTTTCCATACTCGGAGCAATGGTTGGTTGGTTGAATTCTTTCTTATCTCGCTTCTTCATCTTATTCTTCCATTTCTTCTTATTCTTGGCCACTTGGTTACTAGCATCAAAGCTTTTACCAATCGAATAAGAAGGAAGGGAATAAAACATTATGGGAGAATAAGGTAAAGGGTCAACAATCAGTTGGTTTTGTTGAGGTTGAGAACCTGGTTGAGGTGAAGAACTTGGTTGAGGTGGAATAGTTTGGGTATTTGGGCCTAAATAAGTTGAAAAAAATCACAAAGGTAAACCTATTGTGAATCTGAGAAGTGAAAATGTATCCATATAAGGAGGACTGACATTTCCAAATCTAGGCAAAGTACTAGGGTTCCCGTTAAAAGGGGTTCCTTGATCAGTAACTCCAGGCACATTTTCCATTAGTTTTAAAATTAATGAAGAATTTAAACAATATTAACAACCAAATTCACAATCCACACCTAAAGTCTGTAAAAAGTAAAACCAATCAAATAACATGTGTTAAAAAATCTAAGGAGTCAAACCATGCAAACAACCTTTTCACAACGAAATCACTAGTTGGTGATGAAACCCAATGTCACAGAGATCAATGTGAAAACTGAATATATATAGAGTAGGAGGAATCAGCTACACTGACTACCTAATTAATGGTCGCGATCTGGTGCAAGTAACTTCACTTATTCCATCTCGAGTGAATAATACCCTCCAAAAAGATCCAAGTGAGTCTATTCAACGTCTGCTCCAGGTACAACAGGGAATCCCTCCTGCCATCACCTTGGGTTAAATCCCTAAGGTAATGGTCTCTAAGGTTACCACATACAACAATTTAACCTGGGGGAACAGTCGTAGATCAGACGTACATGCAAGGGCAGAGTAACAAACTCGATCCCCTTGAAGGTTCCTCAACATGGTCAATCTGAGGTTTATCCTTCAAGTGACTCTCAAGCACCTTTCGACACCATTTTTAATGCATGCAAATCATGCTACAGTAACTAATGAAGTGGGTTCGATCACTTCATTGGGTCCTATATGATCTCATGCTTAACTCCCTTATAAGAGGAGCTTCTCATAGTCAAAATGTAATAGATGGATTTACTCACTACCGCAAGATTTTATTGTTTTTTTGCAACTTTAGAAAGTTAACTCACTTTCCTATTCCAAAGCCCTACAATTTTATCTAATGTAGGTGTAATGAGCCCTAGAAATATAAAAATTCTAATTTATTTTTTTAGTGTTGTTTTTAATTTTTTATTTACTTGGTAGGTTGATGGATGTAAAACCAGTGGTGTTATAACTAGACTCAAAATTGAATGCAATCGAACATGATAAGGTAATATTTCACTTTGATTAATCGTAACTAAATTAAGGATAGAGGTTTCATTTACTTTGTAATAATGCAAGAATCAATGAATCGTTTCCAAAATACAAATAAGAGAGAATGCAGAATACATGATTCTTGGCCATGAGGGTTTTTTTTAAAATGAAACCTAATTTCCTTAAAATCCAAGCTACAAAATGAAAAAATTTAATCGTAACAACTTCCTTCATACCCAAAACAAAACAATTGATTCATCCTTCAACAGACACAAGCCATAATTTCAACTTGATGTAATGAATTACAAATCACTATAAGAAAAATATTGGGTTGTCTTATAGAAAGGAATAACCAATGTCCACTTCGACAATAACAACAAACTCCAAATCACAAGTGTTGCCTTGAAAAAACTCTAATTATTTACCAATGCCAACGATTCTTTGCAATTATTAAAACAAAGTACTTAATCTAATATTTTGATAGAAGAAGGACAAGCTCAAACTATCTCAGCAATGACTTGTCTGTCTTTTGATTAATCAACAATTCATTAGATCAAAATTTGAACCCTAGTTTGCAAAGATAAATAATTTGAAGAAGGGAACTCAAAACATCAAATCAAAATAGAGTGGACTTTTCCAGAATGGAAACAAATCCAAGAAAGTACAACATTTAAAAAATTATGGACCCAACAAATGAAAACCATAATTTTTTCAAAAATTAAGAGACTTGTGCAGGTAAATAGTTATGTATAGTGCGCAAATGCATTGTTTTTAAAGGAATAATGCATAAATTTGCACACTGTTTCCAAAGAAAAAGTGTGCATGTCGAGAAAAATTAATAAAAATAAAAAACAAAGCTAAAAATCTAGAAATTTAAGCTTTCAAGGTTCAAATCACAGTAAAAAAAGGCTACATTAAGAGATTTAAAAGTAACAAGAAGAGTGATGAAGAAAAAAAATTTCCCTAGTGGAGTCGCCAACTTGTTATGGTGGACAAATACCTCTTGCTGACAAGATCAATCTCCCTAAATTCCTAAGAGATCTAGTAACAAACAAAATAAGTGACTTCTACCTTTCCTTAATTCACAACTGAAATATGAAGTATGAAATGTGCAAGAGCCTCTTACCTTTCTGTGAAATCCCTGTGGAAGTCCTTCCAATTCTTTCAAAATCATTTCCTCATTTCTTCAAAGTGAGATCTACATGAACATAAACAAACAAGGCATAAAATCATAATGTAGAAAAAAAATCAAACCCAAAACAATTGAAAATCACAACATTGCATATATCATAAGATTAAGCTCATATTAAGTTATAAATCATGTAAAATATCAAGGAATTTTGCAAATGACATTAAGAAAAGTGCAATTAGGAGAGAAACAATTAATTGTATTAATCTTAGAACAAGAAGAAGCAATACAACCTTGCCTTGATGATGTAATAATCTTTCCAAAAGTCTCAAATCCTCCCCTTAGGTGACAATCCTTCTAGGCCTACTCCAACAACATAAATTTACATTCAGAAGTCCCCTCTAGCCCCCTTTGGTTTGTGTTTAATTTATAGGCCAAGAGGAGGAGGTTTGAGATCCTCTTCTCAAGGGATGAGATCATCTAAAGGAGGGATTAAGGTTTCACAAATGGAGGGAGTTTTCTTCATGAATAGAGGGATGTGACCCAAGTATGTAAAGGCTCAAGGCATTTTGGTTGAGAAATATTCCTCCAATAAGGCTTCTGTAAATTAATTTTTATTTTAACTCACATTAATTCATTTGCGTGGTTGTTAGTGGAAGACATCACAAACATTTGCCTAGGCATCAATGGTAAAAAATTTGATTGCACAGATACCGACTAAGAAATTGCGCAAGTGCCTAAAAGTAGGTTTCTTGAGAAATGTGATCTAGGATTCTTATTGTCTTTGGGATTTTTTTGCATCTAACATTGCATGGGAATTCTTGGGACACTTTCATCAGATAGCGAGAAATCCAAATTGGAGGTCATTTTCCTAATGGTGACAAATTGACATGTAACATTGTGCTACAAGGATATAAACAAATAATTCTCAAGAAACAAAAGGACAATGAATTAGAACCAAGGTATCATTGTCCCTATAGTGTGTTGTAGAGGATTGTAAGTATGGCTTACAAATTGGATTTGGGTCTATTTTCACATGTACATGCAATCTTCCATGTTTCTTTCTTAAAGAAGGTAATCAGTGACAAGATTACAACCCAAACTATTTGTCCAGAGATTAATGAATAAGGGAAAATCATACTCTAAATAGAAAAAATCATGAAAACAATGATTAAGTAGCTAAAAAATCAAGCAAATACCAAGTACTTCATTAAATGGAAGAACCTACCAGTGGAAGAGGTCACATGGGAAGATGAGTTGTTCTTGCATAAACACCCACAAATAGTCAAGTGTTGAGGAAAACACTTGTTTGAATGGGAGGGACATGTTAAGCCCTATATAATCCCTAATCTAACTCTAAAAACTCTTATTAAGTCGTAGATATTGAGTGATTACATTTGTATTGCTATATTGATCTGTAGGGTAAAACCTTTCATGGTTTATGTTTAGTCAATTTAATGTCTTAAATTTCTATCATAAATTATCAACCAGAGTTAGTAATATTATGAAGTGTAGGTGCACTATATATGCTAGAAGCCTTTTTGTTCTTAATTCGTTGTGTTGATTTTATATGTTTGTTTGGATTTTTCATTTATCTCGAGTGTTTAAATGAAATTGAGAAACTAAGAAATGATGAAGTCAATTTTAACTATCAAAATGAGAATTCTATTTTTAGCTTATCTAAAGATCAATGATTATCTGTAAGGTAACTAGAAACAAGAAGAGATTTTAATCTTTTTATATGTTTTGTAGTTTTTTGTGAGAAGGCAAGAAAGTAATTGTGCTTAAAGAAGAATTTTAATGCTTCAAAATAAAACTAAGAAGGAAGAAAAGGAAATGTTTAATATTAATCTAAGAAAGGAATTTAATCTATAGATTACTCTTAAAGAAAATATTCTAATGAATGAAAGATAAAACTTAAAATAAATAATAAAAGTAAATGTTTATCTAAGAAACAAAATCGATCTATGATAAATTTATATTGCATGAAAAGAAATCAATCTAGGTTATAAATCTTAAACTATGTCAGACTAATCTATGCCAGCAACTATGATAAGGTTACTTATAAAACATCTATCTATTATAATTCTAAATATATTTAATTAGAATAATTCCTTTCGGCTTAATCACATAATAAGGATTTAATTAGACCAAATCCTTATTATGTGATTAATCCGAAAGATATTATTCTACATTGTGGATCACAAAAGTCTTAGATCTAACATATATTTAATTAAATAACAAAACATCTAATTAAATCATCTTTCGATCTAAACAAAACATAAATCCACTATATCTAACTCTGGCTAAATATATATCAAAACTATCTTTTATCTACCAAATGAAATATTTATCTGAATTAATCCTATGAAAACAGAGTATTAATTTGAATTAACTCTAATTATGTTCAATGATGAAACAAAGCATCTATTTTAATCTAAGTTCTACAAATATAAATATCAAACCAACGGTACTAAATATAAGTAAATATGCTAAGGAAATTCAGAAACTATTTGAAATGAGGAAAGAAAACAGAGCATGTATCCACTATGCAGAACTAGAATGCATATATGATCTTTGAAACGAAAAATGAAACATGTATTTACTATGCAAGAGGATGCAAGAAATTTTTTATTCTACGAAATTCAAATGCTAGCAAAATTATGCTATCGATATGTTTCAGGAAATCAAAGCAACATAACATTTACTATGCGGAAAACACAACAATCAACTGTGGAAAGAAGGAAGAATTAAACTACAAAATGACAGAAGATTAAATTACTAAACCTCTTTTGTGCAAGGGCCCTCCACAACAGAATGGTTCTAAATTCACTTGCAACTAATTATGCATCGGTGAGTCTGAATACGCCTTCTCCATGAATTGATAAAAATGAAGTTTTAATGTATAACAGTATTACAATAAAAAATCAAGCTTACTTGATCCGAATGGAAATTAGCATCCACCCATGGAATTTTCAAATGGTATTGTAAATGAAATCGACCCACAGTATTCATCCACCCATGGTATTCATCCACACATGGAATATACCCATGTTATTGTAATTGGCATCCACCCCTGGTATTCATTCACACATGGTATTTACCCATGGTATTGTAAGTGATATCCACCCATGGTATTTACCCACCCATGGAATTTACCTGTGGTATTGTAGCAAAAAAATTCTATAAGTAACAAGTCACACTTTGTAAAAGGACAGATTGCCCATAAAAATGTAGCTTCTTCAGTTATTGTCTGTTTTAATAAAAATTTTCTTTATGCTTGTATTTACTGTGCGTTCTTCTCTCTTTTTTCTATCATTGTAATTTTGCAGATCTTGTCAGATCCATTTCAATTTTATAGATCTTGCGGGCCTCCCCCCAAAATCTGGATCATTACTCCCGGTTTATAGAACCATGTATTTATTGTAGGTTTTAACCCTATACAGAAATTAGCTGCAAACGAATCTTAAAAATAGAAAATAAACAATAGCAAGAGCATAAAACATAAAACGGATATACACATATATTTTCCCCTCGATCCCAAATCGGGACGACCAGCTTGATTTTTCATTGTATTCCTTTTAGTGTTACAACACATATATATACATGCCGAAGCATACATAAACCCCAATCCATTAACCCTGGATTAGAACATAATCGTAGTTCCCTTGACTGGATCTACAAAATACTAGTGGCCGCAAACCATCATGCCCCAAAACCATGTGCAAACCCATGCACAAAACCATGGGCGGGTCTGCCCACCGGAAAATAAGGACCAAAAAAATTTTCGTGGGGCGCTGCCCTGGACCCCGACAAGGGGGGCTACCGCCCGCCCTATGACCCCCCAGTATGTTCCACCCGGCACAACATACAGAGGGGGCTATCGCCCCCCATATTACCCCCCCCCCGCATGTGACTAGTCATGGAAAGAATATAACACAAACCCAACATTCTCCCACTTGTTGTTTTCTTTCCGGAGGGGGCCACAGGAGTGTTAGGACCTCATAATGTACCATTTTGACCATACATTTTGTTATCATCCCACTCTTTTCTAGTCCATATTTAAAGCTTATACTATCATTTTCATTCATTCTTCCAAAGGTATATAACATTCTTCTCTTTACTATACGTTTAACTTGTTTTACATATAATTTTACATTACTTTCATATTTAATCATTAATCGAAGATATATAGTTGCTGAGATAGTTTGAAGACCGCAGATAATCTATCGTGGCTGTCTGAACACTGCGTTGCTGAAACAGTCAACATGGTACGCAAATCCCGTTGCTGAAACAGCCCGTGATTTGCAATTTTGAAGCAGTATTTCAAGCATGATGGCAACAAGAAAAGACAAGTAAGGAAGCTATTACACGAGCCACTCTGAAGCCAGTACCATTGTAACCATTGTAACAACATTTTTCTATGGAAGAACAGAAAGGTCCTATTTCAATATAGAAGATCAGATTGGGTTAAAAATAATATTTCTATAATGTAAATCAATTGTAATAGATGTCTCCTCTTTAAAAAGAGGAGACATCATCATTAGAGGGGGGTTGAGAGACTACGGGAGGTTATTCTGAACAGAGAAGGAACATGAATCCTTTTGTAATATTTTGCTTTCGACAGATGAATAAAAATTTTGTTCTGAGCATTTCATTTTAATTCCTTCTTCTAGGGAATCTTGTGAGAAGGGAAGGGCCCACCTTCTTCACAAGATTCACCCATTTATTTTCGTAGTTTGTTAACTGTTATTTTCCATTTATGCCTTGTTAAACTCTGTTTTCTGAATTCATTTATGTAGTATTGGAATTTTTTTGTTTCTTTCTAAAGCTCTGTTTCCATTACTTGTTGCATTGATTTCATACAATTCATTCTTAGGTAATTGTGGATTATTTTAATTAGCAATCTTGTTTACAGAATGAGTTTGTGAAAGCTTGGTAATCAGAAACAAGTGCCGAAGATTGCTACTTGGGGAATAGGGTCCTATTCTTTGTTATAGCATAATTGGTCTTCCTTTTGCAGATTGATTTCCTTTCCTAGATTATTGTCTTTTTAATGTAATCCAGGATTCTTTTAATGATTGTCTGCAATAGAAAGATTGTCTTTGCTGTAACTCAAGTAGACTTCAGTTTGTTTGGAGCAAGGTGTAATTAGTGTAATTTTTACTACAACATTTCATTGTTTTTGAGATTGAGCATATACAGTGTGTGATTGCCTTTGAAATAGACAAACTTCCCTGGGTTGACAATATATGTAGCACTTGAATTGTTTAATTCAATAAACAATTAAAGTGACCAACATTTTGGCGCCGTTGCCGGGGAAGGCAATTATAGATTTCAAAAGCATTGATGTTTTTATTTTAGATGTGCAGATTGTATGAGAGGACGCTGAACCCATAAGAAAACTAACCCTACAGGTGGCAAGGGCAAAGGAAGGGGAGGAAGAAATAATTTTATTGACGAGATCGTATCAAAAGCTGAATCTTCTCAGAGACTAAGCTCTCAAAGGCCAAAGCCTCAACACTCCCCTCAATCGAATTATGAAGCAGAAGAAGTTGTGAACCCTGAGAACGTTGAGGAACCAGCAGCAAGTGTTGAAGAACCCCGCAGGAAATGTTGAAGAACCAGTAGAAAGCGTTGAAGAGCCATTAGAAAGCATTTAAGAGCCTACGGAAAACATTGAGGAATCAACAAGAAACATTGAAAAACCAGCGTAAAACATTGAGGAGGTAGTAGAAAACATTGAGGATCGAGAAAGTGCAGTAGGAGATCAAACAATGGAAGGGAACAATGAAGGATTCTTTGGCGGAGGACAAGTAGATCCTGAAGGAGAGGGAAAAGATGAGAATTCTCTCTCTACCTTGGGATTTCCTATTGGCGATCTCCCTAGAGGAGCAACTCCCATGAAGAATATCCCACTTTCAGCCTTACCTAATTTCCATGGTTTATCTTCTGAAGATCCTGACGAATTTCTTTTTGAATTTGATATATTATGCAGAAGTTATGATTATGTTACTAATGCCCAGAAGTTGAAGCTATTTCCAGCAACACTAAAAGGAAATGCACTAAGGTGGTTCATGAGTCTTGGAGGCCATGTAATCACAACATGGGAACATATGAAACATAAGTTTCTGCTTAAATATCAAGACTACTGCCGAACAAGAGAAAAAAGAGAGGAACTATTTAAGATGGTACAAAAAGAGGACGAAAATCTGGAGGAATTTGTGGAAAGACTACAATACAATTTGCAGAGATCCAATCATCCCGATGTAAGTAAAGATATTATTAAAACAATATTACTGAAAGGGGTGAGGGATGACTGTCTAGATATGCTAAATATGCTTGGTAAAGGGGTTATATCTAAATAATCATATGATGAAATTGTTAACCTCTGTAAAAGATGCTCAAGAGGAGCTGCAAGGAACAGGTCAAACAACATAGATACCACATATCCAAGAATTCAAAAGTCAGCCAGTAGAGGAGCAACAAGAGCCGAAATAGGTAATTTACTTGAAGAATTTAAAACTGAAATGTTAAGTTCTTTTGCTTCACAAATTGACACCTTGTAGGTTAAAAAGAAACAAGCTGAAGCAGAAGCAGCTTTGGCTGTCTTTTACCTCAAATGCAGAGATAAACATCCACTAAGGGAATGCCCATTGGACAAGGTGCCAATTTGTACCCTTTGTGAGAAGGATCATGAAACGCAACAATGCCCTTCTTTACCAGGAATAAAAGCAGCATTGCAACCAACTGAAGTAGAAGATGAAATGGTCTATCTGCTGACACAGAGAAGACAATGGCAACCACGAGGACAAGGTATGAACTCTAATATGCCATTTACATCTTCTAATCATTGGAACAATTATTCTTCTTTTAGTCAAGCAAATTACCATCCCTTTAATCAAATGCAATACCCACCCTTCAATCAAATGAATTACCCACCCATGCAACAAACAAACCCTCCCTTTGTAGATCCTGCAATGTGGACTCCTTGGCCTCCACAACAACAATCTTACTTTAACCAGTGGAATTCGAATTGGAGGGGTCAAAAACTCCCATTCCCAAATCAATTTCCTCAATTTCAGCAACCATTTCCTCTACCATCAGGTGCTCCAACAAATAATCAAATGATGAGACCCTAGCTACCTATACAACCAAATCCTAACCCCAATAATAAATTTGTGCAAGTGATTGATATTCAAAAGCAGCCGATACTTCCTATTTTCCCTGCATAATGTAATGACATTCATTTACGATCTGGGAAAATAGTTGAACCCATTATCGATAATTTTACCTCTTCCGATTCTGATAAAGAAGAAACTGAAAAACATGATTCACACAAAGAGGTACAACCATTGTCTAATAAGGATGCTGAAACAGTAGAACCACCATTCCCTGAGCGTTTAGTTTTAAATATAGCGCCTGAGCCACCTGCTTTTAATATTCTCAGGGAATTACAGAATATGTATATTAAAATTCCACTTTTACAGGCACTAAGAGATGTACCAATTTATGCCAGAAGGATGAGAGATATTTGTGTTAAGAAACCGGGTAGGAAAGCTAAAGATCCCCTTACAGTCCATGTTATGGGTGATTTATCTGCATTAATTTCTGGTAAAACTCCCCCAGTTAAATATGGTGATCCCGGCCATCCTACTGTGACAGTCCAAATCGGTAAAAAAATAATCCGCCAAGTTCTGGTAGATTTAGGTGCTGCTATAAACATTATGACTCTTGAAACTTCACAATTGTTACAGCTAAAGAATGTAATAAGAGATACACCAACCATTCTAGAGTTAGCTGACTGTTCTAAAATCAAACCAGAAGGAGTTATTGAAGACCTAGTTATCTCAGTTGAGTCCTGGAATTACCCAGCTGGCTTTGTGGTGTTACAGACTAAAACAAAGTTGGGGGGACATCCTTTAATTCTTGGAAGGCCCTTGTTAGCTACAACCGATGCCTTTATCAACTGCAGATATGGTTCAATGACAATTTCCAATGGATATGAAACAAAGCAACTTACTATCTACCCTCATGCTACACCCATGATTAATAATGATAATTATGTATGTATGGACTATGATGATCATACTATTCAACCTATT
The DNA here is from genome assembly GCA_034641835.2 of Pinus albicaulis. NCBI lineage: Eukaryota > Viridiplantae > Streptophyta > Pinopsida > Pinales > Pinaceae > Pinus > Pinus albicaulis. The sequence continues at coordinate 1,086,645,084 of CM076570.1, read as the reverse complement.
TTGACTATCGGACAAGATTTAAACCTTAAAGATACCACTGAGGATGAGGTAATTAATAATTTCATTTGTGAACCCTCCTCTGTGACTTCTAAAACACATAATCAACTGGCTGCACTTTTGGAATCAGATACCCAGGAAAAGCTTAAATCTAAAGATCTACCTCAAACATCAACCACCATCTCTTCTAAAAGTATAATAGTAGAAATCGAACCTGGAAAAACGCTGAACATAAATCCTGACCTGACAGTTGCTGAAACACAACAATTAATGAAGCTACTGCTTGAAAATAAGGAAGCATTCGCATGGGACTATCCAGACATGAAGGGAATCTCCCCTGAATTATGTACTACCGACAAGGAAAATTTTAGGGGAAAATTTTAGCCCAAAGATGAATTTTAAAGGGTTTTAGATTTTTAAGGGGCGATTTTTTTTATATAAATCCATTTTTTATAGTCTTAGCCCTATAATTATTTTAAAAATAATTAATTATTAGTGGTTAGCCAAAACAAATAAATGCGCATAAACATTTAAACGATGATTCGCCTCCCGATTTCTGGTTTCGAGTGTATTCGCATGGCATTCGCCATGATTTACTGGGTAGAGAGGGATTGGAGTTACATTCGCCCCCCATTTTTTACTGGTTGGGGTTTCTCTGTAGAGTGTCGATTTCCTTATGCTATGAGTTACATTCACCCCCCATTTTTTACTGGTTGGGGTTTCTCTGCAGAGTGTCGATTTCCTTATGCCTTGAGTTACATTCGCCCCCCATTTTTAACTGGTTGGGGTTTCTCTGCAGAGTGTCGATTTCCTTATGTCGTGAGTTACATTCGCCCCCCATTTTTTACTGGTTGGGGTTTCTCTACAGAGTGTCGATTTCCTTGTGCCGTTCAGATAGTTGTAATTCGAGTTTCGTTTGAATTCATAAAACCCAACAAAAGATTGCAGGGATCCGCAGATGGGGTGATTGACCAAGGGCAAAGTATGAGAAGTGACCTAGGGCATCTGGCAGATGAAAACGATGGCAGAAATAAGTGGTGAAGGTTCTGGGTGTAGCCAGAAAAAGGACTTCAGGGAATGTTTGGTGTAGTACAACTCCACTCACCACTTCAATTGACATGAGTCGAGGTAGCAATGTTCTGAGGTAGAATGTCGCAGATTTGTGGCAACAGGTGATGGATAATGGATGGAACAGGGAGAAGTACATCCACCCCTGCACCACATCATTCACAAAGTTGGGAGGATAGTGCATACTTAATCTGAATTGTGGCGATACGGTGGAGAATTTCGACATGGAATGAGGTGGTTATCTAAAACTGGTGTTGCAGTAGCAGGTTGTCGTGAGGCTTTGCAAGGAGAATTAGGTGACAATGAGTGTGGCGAGTGATATTTTCAGAGGGCTAAGAGGTAACAAGGACTGTAGAGGATTAGCACTGCCAGCTGCGGCAATGAGGTTGGTAGCGAAAGCGAGAGGACTGAATTTTGCATTGGGCATCCAATGGCTCCACCTAGACATAGAAAACTGCAAAGAAGGGGCACTAGCCAACCAAAAATTGCAAGTCAAAAGGGAGGCTTCTGATTCATGTAAAGTCACCAAGGCCAAGCAGGACATGCTCCAGGCCAACAGTAGATTTATCCATGGCTGACCCATGGCTGGTAAGGCGGCCATTGTGGACTTGGATGAGGCGGTAAAATAAAGACACAGGGAAGTAGCAGCTGAAGAGGTGATAGCTCAGGCAGAGGCATGGGTGAGAGGCCAGGGAACTCATGGACCCAGGAGATGAAGTTCTTTCAGCTTGCAGACCATGGTGGCCCAAGCAATTGCTTTGGAGTGCAAGGCAATTGTGGACCTATAGCACCAGCTAGGCATATTTGAAGGGATGTTTGAAGCCTTTGTGAAAAAGGTCTTTGGTATTGGCATTTTAGTTAAGAGAGTTGATGGGGAATTCAACAGGGAAAGGGAAGCAGAGGGGTCATGCGGCTTCAAGGGCACCCATGACAAACCTATTGTCATTCTGGAAGAACCTCAGCCACAGATGCCTCAACCAATAGAATAGACCAAGCAACAGTCCAAGGGACACAGCTAGGAGGAGGTAACTTTGGAAATTGCCCCAAGAAAAGCCTTCCGTATTCTTGTATTTAGCTATGTGTTTACATAGTACATTGTCAGCATGGTCCAACCTATAGGATATATATCCTAGAAAAACCATGCCAGTTTGAACCACGGGCCATGCATGGATTGTTGAAATACCAATTTGAAAATGATCAGTTTCAAACGCACTTTATACGCTTGATCTTTTATGTTTGCTATCTATATTGTAACCTAAGGCATAGATTTTGTAGATAATATTCAAAGAAATAATAGAAAAGGAGCAGACATAATGAAAAAATCAAATCAATGAGTAGAACAACTGTAGAAAAATAAAATGCACAAACATAAAAAGAATGCCCAACATGGAAAAACACTGATGATTTGAAGGACAAAATACAAAATATCTAAACAATTACTCCACGGACATCTCAATATTCAACAGGAGCTTCCGATATGTATGCCACAATGCCTGAAGTAAATTTTTGAGTGCATATTTATCATTGAATACTCCCCAAACTACCATTTACATATTCCTAGAACCAGTTATATCTTTTGAGCATAACATGCCACATGTTTCTTGTATCAACTCTCATCAATCCTTATTCACCAAACTTGCACAGTTAAAATGTGAAGGTTTGAACTTGACAATTTCTGAACAATTGACTGAATCAGATAGGTCCAGACCATATAAGTGTGACTGATTTGGAACATACTCTTATATCCAAGAAATGGATCATACTTGGCAAGATAGTTTTTTATTTCTCTATCAAAATTGCTACTCAAGTGCTTTGCTGTTGACTTCAGCCAGGTACAAATGTAGAGGGCTGCATGCTTTATCAGCATCTCGATCAGCTTCAATGATTGAAGAAATCTAAAGCTGAGTATATGCTAGCACAAATAAAACATCTCCTTGTTGCAGGCTACTGATTGACTCGTTATTTACTGTCATTACTCCCTTACCATACAGAACTAGAAAAATTGATGGCCCTGGGACTGGAGGAAAAGTTACAGTTCCACTAGAGGGAAGGATGCAACGATCAACTTCAAATTCATCGAAGGGTGGTGAGTACCTTGACGTAAATTCATCCACGAGTACTCCTTCCAAAATTTCTAGCAAGCCCTAAAGAAGTCCACAAAAAGAAATGGCATTGACCTTTCCTTAGAAGGGATGATAAACTGCTCACAAAGAAAAGGGAAATTATCCTTGATAGGACATACCTGTTTGTACGTTAGCATTGAGCAAAGAGTTTCAACATCATGATACTTTGGGGTTAAACCATCCCGCACAACATTATCTGATGTAGCCAGCATTCAACACATTCCCCATACAAATAGGCATGTGGTTCATTTGCGTCCAAATAAAGCACTTCTACAGGAGCTAGCTTGATATAGTTGATAAAAATGCAGACAAAACCCCAACATCATCTAGGTATTGCTTTTATAGCCTTAGAACAAGTTGCTCCTTTGGCATTAAAGTCCTTATCTATTTGAATATATAAATTTTCAGAATCATCCCTCGGGAGAAAGCTGAATGAAATGAAACATTCACGTTCCTAATATTTTTAAGCTTCAAATAGTACATAATAGGATGTTCAGTGACCAACCCAATTCTCCTCATTCAACCGCTTTTTTATTTTCGACAGTGCCTCTGCCACTGCCTCTTTATTGAGAGTCATGAGTTGAGTGAAAGCAGACCTCAATGGATTTTTCACATAAGCATCAATTTTCTCATGCAGCTCTGCATTCATGAGTGCTTGTGCTACAGCTTCTCCAATAATATTCTCAATCTCAGGCACAGTTTTCAGGACATCCTTAAGATCCTACAGTAAGTATAGAATGTAACTATCCTCCCTCTGAATGGAATTGCACTTAATCCAAAATGCAAAGAGAAAACTACTATGAATTCCGCATCATGCAAAGAATTGAGTTTCATTGAAGTCCAAACCTAACACACTCTCTTCTCTCATTCCCAGGTTTCATAGTCATCATAAATCTGATAAATTAATGGTTCCAAAGTTATACCTTACTTCCACTTAGAAACAGATTTCCTTGCCACTCCCTTACACATTCACAAACTATTTATTGAGATCGGATACAATAAGTGATAATCCTAATGATTTCAAGTGCTTTGTGAGAAAGAACCCAAGCACACTCTGGCTACCTTGCTATTAATGGCTTTGAAGTGTGTCATGTCATTGTGAGGCCTTCTAATGCCTAAAATAAACAGTGCACTTGTGAAAGTATCGCTTGACAAATTAAGGAATTTAGGGAGGAAATTCCCAAGAGTTGATATAAGGAAACAAATGTTACCTGTGCACTGAAAAACCCACAGAAGGCCTCAAGCTCAGTAAGAGCTAAAGCCATTTCAGGCTTATGATTAGATTCCTTGTAGTTCTTTGGCTGAGCTTCATGTAAAATCCGAGCAAGATCCTTATCTGGATGTGCTTGTATGGATGAAGCTTTCCCTACTAAAAGAACCTGCATACATTATACAGATTTAGAAATTCACCACATGGATCAGTCCCCATAAGAAAAGAAAGCACAAAAAAAATTGTGTTAAGAATAAATTTCAATTTTAGAGCGCACATTACTTAACATTAGACATTAGTCTTGATCCATTTCTTTTAAACCACCTCATAGAGAAGGAAAACCAAATTTTATGCAGAATTATCTCACTTAAACTCTATGAAAGGCAAGAACACCCTAAAAAAGATCTAGAATTACCCCATCTAATGAAACTAGTTCAAGTCAGTGGAAAACTGCTGCCTAGAGAAGGGTCTTCAAATAAGTATGCTAGGCTACGATTATCTAGCCTTCATCGAGTGAAAATGTTTATGCACATTTATTTGTTTTGGCTAACCGCTAATAATTAATTATTTTTAAAATAATTATAGGGCTAACTATATAAGACTATACAAATTGGGTTTATCTAGCCTTCATCGAGTGACAGTGTTTCCTAGCATATTTCCAGGACATCTCGTCCAAGCTCCACCTCATGAAGGCTATTATCAGACCCATGGTCCTCTATGGTTCCAATATTTGGGGATCCAATTTACTATAGTCAGATTGGACCATGATGGAGAGAGTCTAGTCCCTGCTTCTCCAACGTATCATCTGCTACTAACGCATAGTTCTACAACCCACTATTCAAGCAAAATTTGGGGTCCACCCATTTCGCCTTGAGGTCTTTTTCCGTTTCTCTTTCCTCTATAGAGTTAGGGCTCACCGAGATTCTGTTATAAGGAGAGAGAGATACCACTATCTTGCACTTTCCTTTTTGGAGGCCATCACTTCGGATACCCCTTCAGGTCGTGCTCGTGGATGGTTCACAGAGGCATCTTGACTCTTTTAGTCGTTGACCATCTCCCCAAAGCACCTTCCTCCATTTAATTTTTCCCTTGACGTACCAACCTATCTCTTACTCTTCTAGAAAAAACTGAATCAGGCCATCAAAGAGGGTATCTACAAGTTATACATTCATGTCACTTGGACAACCATCTTGGTGAGCCTTGGCCCAAAGGTCTCCTTCTAATTTCTAACTAGAGCATTTTTTGGAGTTGCAAGATGGCTTCATCCTTTTCCCACTCTTATACTTGTAGACACTAAATGCACTCATTTAGGATCCCACTAGGGTAGCTTTGAGTTGGATCCATCGACTTTGGGTGGAGTTGGATCACCATATACCACGATCTGACAGGGTCTGCCAGTTGTGCCATCTATAGGAGTCGGAGACTGAGATGTACCGAATTTGTTGGTGCCCCATATACTATGAGATCAGAGGATGGTATCATTTCCTAAATAGAGATTTCAGAGGATCCCTTTCTACCTTCGTATGGTATCTTGACTAGAGATGCCTAACCCTCTTCATTAGGGAGATATTTAGACATAGATCAAATATATTACATACCCCGCCTCACTCGGGGGCGATTAGGATGATCACATCATAATTTCAGGTTGACCCAGTTGATCAGAGCAACAAGAGACACACTGAGTTCTAGGGTATTATGGATAGTAGAGTAGTGAGACCTCGATTCTCCCCTCAACCCCTCCTTAGGAAGGCCAACTAGTACCCTCGAGATAATTGTAGAGGTGTCGAACAACACATAAATTCACTGACACCTAGAGCGCAAGAGGGTTTAGTACCAAGAAATTCTTGAACAGCCCCCCCCGCTATGGGTTCCTTCCCAACCTCAGCAGAGCAACCAAATACTTATCAAAAGTTTCAGTCTTTTGGCCTTAGATGTTATGAGTATCCTTCTCTCCTACATCCCCCAGGATCATGCAACTAGACTCCTCGTTTGATCCAGGGTACTCAGATAGCGAGCCAGTGCTACTGTTGCCCCCCTTGCCGTCGACTATTAGATTCAGGCATTATTGACATCATTGACCTCTAGCCCTGGACTTATTCACTTAGCATTATACATGATCCATTTATATACATGTTTATGAGGCTATCGACGCTATCCTATTATTGTATCCTTGTTTACTTCATTTCGTTTTTTCCTAGATTTAGATTTGTCATTTTAGAGGAGTTGCCTTTGCACTTCAACATTGTACTCGTATTGGTCGTAAACTTCAGTCCCCCCATTTACCTATTTATGGTCATTCGTTAGACATTAATAAAATTATCTTAACTTATATGAGGCCCAAAACTATATTTTTGCAAAAGAATCAAGGCACACTTTTAAAAAAATAGAGCTTTGAATACCTTTGATACATCTTCAATAAGGATGGAGTCAAAGTTGACCCAACGAAGAGTTAGGCCATCCTTTATTTGGTCACCCCAAGAAATGTGATATTATTGAGAGGGTTTCTTTTTATATGTAGCTTCCATGGGGGTATAAGGCATATAGAGGCCTCAAGTCACTCAATGGTTTACAAAAATGTATGTATTCAAATGGATAGAGGAAGCCAAGGTCACATTCCAAAGGAATCTAATGGAATGTGACGCATCAAGCGTGTCGCCATGACCTTTGCGCAAAACCAATGATCAATTGTTGTTGATAGAAGGAAGCTGATTGGTAAGGTGAAGTGTTTTCTATTTATGATAAAGAAATTGGCCAAGAGAATTGGGTAAGCAAGTTATAAGGTCTTAACTCTCATATGTAGTGGAAGATCTAGCACTGTAATGATTTGGATCTGCCCAAGCACAGGAATAGCAGGTACCACGTGCCCAGGATCAACAGGTATATCCTCAAAGATTCATCATCCACTGCTGTGAGTGAGCATAGGATTGAATTGGACTGTATGTGTGTGTGATTGACCTTGCATTTTTTTGCTTTATAATTTTTCATTGTCCCTCCCCTTTCATTTATTAAAGGGTTTTTACATTTAGATGTTGTTTTCCCTTTGTAATTTTCCTTGAAAAATGTTAAATCTGCTTCATCACTTAGGATTACAATGCAGCAAGGTGATCTATTAATATAGAATGAATTTGAATGTGGTATGAACATTTGAATTTTATTATGAATATCATGATGATACATGGCTGCTGTACACAAATTATCCTACCACACAAAATTGTAGGTAGTTGGAGGCTTCACCATATGGGTAGAGACACTGAGGATAATATGTTCTTCGTGACCAAACAGAAGTAAACCAAAAGCAACAGTATAGGCTACCTTTTTTTGTATTTTCTATAATAGCTTAACTACATGGTGGAAAAATCATATCATTTGTTACTGTAACTTACCCAACAGAAGTTAACAATATGTAAATTATACATCTGACACACAAATTAAGGCAAACAAACAAGGGCCACCACATCAATGCCATCACCATGAGTCTATGTGAACCAATAGCACCATGAGGACCACTGCTACTAGGATGACATCATGAGGATCATCACTACTAGGTTGACATCAATGCCAACACCATGAGACAACATGTCCAACATCGGCCTTGAAATGTGTGCTACAAACCCGCAGAATTGACCTCAAAATTCAGGCCTGCCTGACTGCAATTAATGCATTGTAATAGCCTCAATTTCAGCGCTCATATTCCTAAATTTTTAGGCCTATCAAACCAAATTTAATGCCCTCAACTTCTGTGTTGGAGGACCTGTAATTAATGAATTGGAACCTCCTTGGAAAACATGTTGGAACCTCTGTAGTACCTTCTTGGCAGTCATGCCTCTATCCCAGCCTAGAAATTCGGGCATGAACTTGGTCTTCTCCAAACTGTTGTATGATTTCTCTCCTTGAGCAATGCTATCTCAGGCTCAAAACACCTCAATTAGAGCAATGATCTCCATTGCAGCAGAGATAGGGTGTAAGATTTACCAAATGGATTGATTCAGATGGAGAGGTTATTATAATACAAATTTGGCTTTCTTCAGTTCATACTATCTAGGTTTTTAGCTTTACTATTTCACACTCTACTGTTTCAGACATCTTCCAGGCTTCAAAATCACTCATATTTTTTTGAGAATTTATAGTCTATAAAATATTGTTTCAGATGACTAAATAACCATACCAATAGAGAGTTAGTTGATGAAAGATCAAGGATTCAAGTAGTTGGAAGGCCATTGGTCTGTCACTAGGCTTAGTATATATTTTGATGTATCCAATGGGGAAAAACGTTTTCATCCTATGAATGCAAGCACTACTTTGTTTCATTTCTTTGTGCTTGTTTTTGTAATCTAGTGTTAATAATACACTACTCAACTTCTTGTCTCATTGGGACTTCTTCCTTGGCATATTAATCATATCTAGAAATACAATCAGCAAATAAACATGACCATTAAAAGTTAAAACCATCATTTTAATAAACTTGAATGATCACTATGCTTTGCAAGAACACATACCTTCCAATATCTGCATCTGTTGCATGTAAATATACAATCAATGCATCCAGCGCCTTTTCTTGGACTGGTGCATTTGAGTCAGATACTACCTTCTTGAAAAATAAATCTAAGGTGTAAACAATGCATGCACACCTTCCAATTAGATCAAGCAATATATCACACAATATACAACTCATGCCTCCACCATCCTTAGTCCAACACGCAATAGCCTATTAATACTGATAATTCAAAATCTCACTAGATCATTTTAGCTTTATCTATGTCTAAAAAAATTTATTGAACTAAAAATGATAGTTGTCAATATATGCACAACACCACCAACAGTCCTATATACAAAGATCAAATTTGTGAAACATGAGGTTAATGAATAAAGAACAATTAAAAATTAACTTAGATAGCCAACTACAATGACATGATTGATATGTTCTCTTTTAGACCATATTGCATCTTCAAAAAATACTGCCATCTCAATCAAATATGCAAGTCTTGTTCTCAACTTTCTGTCTAAATAATGTACGGGATTACAATCCTACTAGAAAATACGTTTCTATTGCCACCTCTCCTGATAACAGATTCCAAAATCCCTTTTGAAAAGGACCCTTAGAGAGCTATCACATCTAGAACATCCAACCTCTGCTGAATTTACAAACACTACTGCTCCTCTGGCAATGAGTTCAAAGAACTGCAATTGGGACATATTAAAAATGTGATACCATGTGCTACAGTAGAGAAATTTTAGTCCTCCCTATTAGTAAAATCATCACAGCTAGAACTCAGATGATGTTCTCTGGTCACTGCTTCTGTCAGACACCTGTTCCAATGCAAGGTTTTTAATGTTCAGTTTTTTAGATTTGATCTGATATGTTTTGCACACAGTCTTCAGGCAGGCAGCACATTGCCATAGTCTCTTTTCAAAAACCATATTTCAAGTGCCTAGGATGAATGTACTATGTACTAATGTAGTGATAGGTTAGAAAAACTTTCTACAAGATAGCCATAGTACTGTTATTTTATGAGCCTGTATGGAAAATATGATGTATATTCTGATTTCACACTTGACATGTCAAATATAATGCTTTTTTAACATGGAAAAGCATATAACCACAGTGAGATAAAATTTCAACATTTATGAGAAATTTCTTATTTCAATATCGTGTGAACCATAAGAAGATTTTATAGGGAAAATGAGTGACAAAATTTACTATTTCACATATTTCACATTCAAAACTTTCTTTGCTTTTTCAAGTTTGTTAAATTCTCATAAATAAATTAAAATTGTAGCACTAATGCACTAGAAATGCACTTGTATATATGATAAATGTGTGTATGTATGGGAGAAAGCAAAAATTAGGCTTAAAAGGGAATCCACTAACGTTTTGTGCTTATGGAATCCACTAGATTCATGGATCACTGAGAAATTAATATCCTTGAGACAAAGAAACACTTCTTTTGGGGATAAGAGTAAATTATATTAATTAGTTCTGAAAACAAGAGGAAGACTTTTGCCCATGAAATCCTTAGAATTGTGTGAAACCTAATTTTTGGGGAGCATACTTGAATGAATGGAAAACCCTGATTGACTTACGAATTACAAGTACTTCGCTAACAGGCATAAACTTCTGGTGTATGGAAATACTTGATAGAAGAAGGGCAGCCACAGTCTCTTGAGTAGTGGAGGCTGAGTTGGCAGGACTGTAACAGTGGTTACAACATGCCCTAATCATAGGTATGGTTTCTGAAGCAATAACACAAAACCAAGAACAAGAAGGATAAGGGGAAGTTGAGAAACAAGGTATGTTTCTCTAATAGATTGGTTTGTTTGTTAATGAATGGTTGTTAAAGAGCACTTTTGGACTGTTGAAAGGCCCAAGTACAGTTATGTTTGAAGAATTAAGTCACTATTATAAGCAACTATTATGAAGCCACAAGGACAATGATCTCTAGAATTCAAACTTTGTTGTATGGGAAGATGTGTGAATTCACTAAGCACACTGAATGTGGAAGTTGTCTAGAGTTCTGGCAATACCTTTGTTAGAAAATTTTTCTAGGGTTTCTTCATCCAGTGAAGTTGCAGGTTCCATGGCTAAGGAGGAGGAAGAGGAGCAGCAGGAGCTGGTAGAGATGGCAAACAATTGTTATAGTGGAGAAAATGGAGATGAAGTTGATGCTCTGTTAAAATTATGGGAAAAGTTAGCTGACACTGCAGATTCAATGGAGGTTCTAGACCAGAGGAGCAATGGGATTAGGAAATCTTTTGAGAGGTTAAGGGATATGCTTGGCGGAGATTGGATGGATGCAGTTGATGTGTTGGATGAAGCTATTCGGTGTGGGAAGGGACTGGAAATGGACCTCAGGAATATGAATGGCTACTGTGACATGTGAATTCTTTTATGTTAGCGATTATTGATTTAGATGTTTCAGCTTTGTAATATGTAATTTCTAGAAGTAGAATTAGAATTTTGTAAGTTGTTGATCGAGGCAAGCAATTTGCTTGCAGGATCCTAGTGAGCTTGTCTGTAACTTTCTTTTAAAGGTATTTTGATTTCAAGTAGTGTGTGTATACATAAATTATAAACAGATTCAGTGAAATTGCCTTGAGCGTTTCTTCTTGTTTGTTGGTGTCACTTTGCAGCATCTAAATTTTCCCTCAATTTAAAAGCATTTAAAATTCAAGAGATCATGGTTGGTGTAATAAACAAGTTTTACTCATTGCTCAGAGTATTTATGCATTGAATTTTTGGTTTGTGGTTGCTTTATAATTATACCGAATCTGTAAGTTATTGGAGTAATCTAGATTTAAAATTAAATCCATTAATTTCCACAGTAATACCAACAAAAGTAACACCAATAAAGTTATTCGAGTAATTTAGATTTAAAATTAAATCCATTAATTGCCACAGTAATACCAACAAAAGTAACACCAACAATAGTGTTACAGTATATTCAATAACTAATAACCCAAATATAACAATAATTTAACAAATAATTGTAGGTAATAGAGAGCATTTTATTTACAATTCCTTAGTGGCAAGAGAATTTTTAATTTTTATGTTATTTACTGTTAATGGTTGACAGTGCACTCCCAACTACCTAGTAAATTTCTTGCCTCTTATACATATTCGAGGAGCATTATGGAGCTTTGGACATGTCATCTTTCGCTGTGTAGATAAGTTTCATGAAGTTGTCCCTTATCTTTCATAAGCTGTATTGATGTAACTGTCTCATTTCACTGCCAGACCAATTATATTTAACGTTAAATTTGTGTATGTTTATCCATATATGGCTCTTGTTGGATCTGGATGAGATCTCTTTTGCATTATCATACTCCCCCTTGCTAGTTGATTATAATTGAGTGAGCTTGGTTTTCATATTTGGAATTCCAATAATCTAACTTTTCTAAAGGATCTGCCCTATATCTCTGATATTTTAGAACAAGGACTTGCAATTTTTTCCTTCAACAATACTTTTGTTGTTACAAGCTATATTGTTCATAGGGTCTTCTAGAAATGTCCTTACATAGTGACAAGAGTCAAGACTACTACTTTGTCACACAAGTTAAGGCATCATCAATAGCTCATACAATACTAAATAACTTCCACATTTAGTGTGTTTAGTGAATTCACATAACTTCCCATACAACAAAGTTTGAATTCTAGAGATCATTGTCCTTAGGGCTTCATAATAGTTTCCTTCTAATAGTGACTTAATTCTTCAAACATCATTGTACTTGATCCTTTCAACAGTCCACAAGTGCTCTTTAACAACCATTCATTAACAAACAAACCAATCTATTAGAGAAACATACCTTGTTTCTCAACTTCCCCTTATCCTTCTTGTTCTTGGTTTTGTGTTCTTGCTTCAGAAACTAGACCTCTAATTAGGGCATGTTGTAACCACTGTTACAGTCCTGCCAATTCGGCCTCCACTGCTCAAGAGACTGTGGCTGCCCTTCTTCTATCAAGTCTTTCCATACGTTGGGTAATAAGACACCTTCTAGCCTATTGTTGCACCCTTTTGGTCCTTAAAAGGATACCTACAGTAGTTCATTTTCCCACAAATATTTGCAAAGTTATTCCTCCATGGATTCAACACATAATTACTTATGATGTTTCACACTTTGGATGATCTTCAAACTCATGGTCCAGATCTTTTAGGAACAACGTTCCAACCTAGCAGACTTCCTTTACGAACCAAGCACCCTTGCAACATTCTTAAAAATCTCTATCTACCTTCGGTCCTCTTTGAAAGCCTTGCTCTACCAAGGTATTTATGTAGCCTTCTAACCTGCATTCAAACCTAGCACAATAACCCTACAACAAACCTGTTGCAACTTGGTCCTACACTAGATTATCTCTAGATTTTCGGACCTAAATTTATTCAAGGAACATAGATAAGGATGGCCTAACAACTTGGCCCTATGATACTTTTCATCATTTAATATCAGAGATACAAACTCGACTTCTTGGTCCAGCTCTTAGGCTCTCAACTCAGATGCTTTTCCTCTAACCTGTGCCAAACCAATATAAAAAAAGACAAAGACCAAAACCTCGTTCTTACTTTTGTTCCTATTTAGTTCTGCTCATCTGAGGTCTGTGAGGTTCTCTTGAGGAGAGATATACTCTTGTTGGATGTATAATATTATAATCTTCTTAGTAGTTTGTCTTTTCAAGCTTAACCCACAGATCATTGTTATGGCCTAGCTCAGAGAAATTTATTTGAGTAGTCATGCATATGCATTGTCTTAGAGATATTACATGTCAAAGTTTTTCCCTTTGCAGTAAGAAAAAGGCCTCCAACTCTGGATCATTATATAGATGTAGTGTTTTTCCATCAATTATTTCTTTCTAGATTTTGCACCTTCGAAGAGTCGTCATACATAAATGGTCTGTTGGGTGTGGAGCCTGATTTTCTTCCAAATTCAGAGATCCGTGTTTTGGCTGGATGTATACCCCAGGAAAATTGTACACCCTTGCATGCGGGGGGGACTTGTCCCCCACGCGGGGTCCGGGAGGGCTGACCCCCCGGCTGGGGGGTTCGAGGGCCAGCGGTCCCCCGGCGGGGGTTTCGAGGGTAGCGCCCCCGAAGCCAAAAATAGATGTAAAATTGCCTTGTAAAAGTATAGTAATTTCTAGTCAATCTGGGCCATTCATTAGGCGGATGATCTGACGGTAGAAGTTATGTTTAGTTTAGGGTTTTTTTGCCTTAGAAGGCAACCCCTCGCTTTTATGAGGGTATTGTATTGCGACTGCGCATTGTATGTGTATTCTCTGAGTGGGAAACAGATAGGGAGACTGTGAGAGGGAACAGAGGATATTATAGCGGATCTGCTGTAGGATTTGTCTCTTCATTTTTTGCTGGATAATAGAAAGGAAGGACTGGCTGTTCAAGGTGGATGTAGCCCAAACTGGGTGAACCACGTATATCTGTGTCTCTCTGGTTTTTTATGTGTTTTGTGTGCATGTATTTTCCGTATATTTTATGTGTTGCATTGCTCCATAATATATAATTTTCTAACAACCGGTATCAGAGCCGAAGGTATATTTGGCTGATAAACTCGCATGAAAGAAGGGTTCCTGGTTCGAGTGGGAGCAATGGCGGAAGATGCGAAGTTTAGGGTCGAGAAATTTAACGGCCAAAACTTCCCACTGTGAAAGATGCAGATGGAAGATTATCTGTATCAGAAATATCTGTACCTACCATTGAGCAGAAAAGAAAAGAAGCCGGCGGCCATGACAGACGCAGAATGGAACATTCTTGATAGAAAGGCACTCGGAACAATACAGTTGTGCCTTGCGGCGTCAGTCGCCTTCAATATTTCAAAGGAAACAACAACAGAGGGTTTGATGCAGACGTTGGCGAAATTATATGAAAAACCCTCGACCTCAAACAAGGTATTTCTTATGAAACGACTATTTAATATGAAGATGTTGGAAGGTGGATCTGTTGCAGACCATTTAAATGAATTTAATACAGTTACCAGTCAGTTAAGTTCTGTAGGGGTAAACTTTGATGATGAAGTTAGAGCTCTGTTATTCTTATGCTCATTACCAGAAAGCTGGAATGGTTTGGTTATGGCCATTAGTAACTCTATCTCCGGATCTAGTACTTTAAAGTTTGATGATGTTGTCGGTGCTATCCTTAGCGAGGAAATGCGACGGAAAAGCTCCGGTGAGACATCGGGTAATGCTTTGAGTGCAGAGTCTAGGGGAAGAAGAATGGAAAGAGGAAAGAGCTCTGGATATCACAGTAAATCAAGGAAAGGAAGATCCAAGTCCAGATCGGGGATAGTGTGCTGGAAATGCAGAAAGAAAGGACACCTAAAGAAATATTGTAGATCTCGAAAGGGAAAAGAAGGAGATTCACAACAAGAAAATAATCATGAAGCAAATGTGACAGGTGATGTGTTACAATATGCTTTGATTCTTTCTTTCGAAAATGTTACTGATTCTTGGGTTGTAGATTCAGGGGCTTCATTCCATGCCACACCTGATAAGAAATATTTTCATGATTATGTTCAAGGAGATTTTGGACAAGTTCGTTTGGGTGATGATAAACCCTGTAAAATTGTTGGAATGGGTAAAGTTCTTGTAAAACAACAGAATGGAAACCAATGGCTACTAAAGGAGGCAAGGCATGTTCCAGATCTGAAGAAAAATCTGATTTCAACAGGGCAGTTAGGCAGTGAAGGTTGTGTGACAACTTTCACAGATAAAACTTGGAAGGTCACCAAAGGAGCCCCGGTAATAGCAAAAGGTGAAAAGGTTGGTACATTGTATTTATGCAATGGTATTTCTAACTCTGTTAATGCTTTAACTTCCAAAGGAGCAGATGCAACACTATGGCATCATAGGCTCGGACATATGAGTGAGAAGGGGATGAAGATTCTTCACTCAAGAAATTTGTTGCCAGGTTTGAAGAATGTTGATTTGGATTTCTGTGAGAATTGCATTTATGGAAAACAAAAGAGAGTCAGATTTCTCAGAGTTAGGAAAGAAAAGAAGAGTGAAAAATTGGAGCTTGTGCATACAGATGTATGGGGACCTGCTCAGGTATCATCTCTCGGTGGCTCTCACTATTATGTTACGTTTATTGATGATGCAACTAGAAAAACTTGGATTTATTGTATTCAAAATAAATCTGATGTATTTGATACTTTCAAGAAATGGAAATATTTGGTTGAGATTGAGACAGGAAAGAAGTTGAAGTGTCTCAGATCAGACAATGGAGGTGAATATTGCAGCAAAGAGTTTGATAGGTACTGTTCAAAGCATGGAATTCGTAGAGAGAAGACAGTTCCAAGAACACCACAAGAAAATGGTGTGTCAGAAAGGATGAATAGAACAATCATGGAGCGTGCAAGGTGCATGAGATTGCATGCAGGATTGCCTTTACAATTTTGGGCAGATGTTGTAGATACTGCTGTTTATCTAATAAACAGAGGGCCTTCAAGTTCCTTGGATGGTGGTAATCCAAAGGAAGCATGGACAGGTAAAAAGGTAAAATACTATTTTTTAAAGCCATTTGGTTGTGAGGCCTTTGTCCATATTAATAAAGAAAATAGAAAAAATCTTGAGGCAAAATCAAAGAAATGTACCTTTATTGGATATGGTGCTAATGATTTTGTTTATCGCTTATATGATTATGAAAATCACAAAATCATTAGGAGCAAAGATGTAATATTCAATGAAAAGGTCTTGTATAAGAATCAGTTGCAGGAAAAGAAATAGGAAAAAGAAAGAAAGGAATATGCGGTTCTTGATGAGATAACTGAAAAAGTAAAGGTGCCTGAAAATGATAATAATCAACAACCACAACAGTAGCAACCACCACAACAGCAACAGGCACCTCAAACACCTGAAAGTGGTGTTAGAAGATCTACTAGGATAATTAGACCCCTTGAACGATACTCTCCTTCATTATATTATTTATTGCTGACTGATTCTGGTGAACCTGAATGTTATGAAGAAGCAATGTAGATTGAAAGCAGGAAGAAGTGGGAGCTATCCATGGAAGAAGAGATGGACTCCTTAATGCATAACCAGACTTGGGGCTTAGTCAGGTTTCCTGCAGGTAAAACTACATTGCAGAATAAATGGGTTTACAGGCTGAAGGAAGAAGATGGAGGAAAATAGAGGTACAAAGCTAGACTTGTGGTGAAGGGGTTTGCACAGAAGAAAGGTGTTGATTTTGATGAAATATTTTCTCCTGTTGTTAAGATGAATTCAATCAGAACTATCTTAAGTCTTGTAGCATCGGAAGATTTACATCTTGAACAGTTAGATGTAAAGACAACATTTCTCCATGGAGATTTGGAGGAAGAGATATACATGCAGCAACCAGAAGGATATGAGGTCAAAGGGAAAGAAAAATTGGTATGCAGGTTAAAGAAGAGCTTGTATGGCTTAAAACAGGCTCCAAGGCAGTGGTATCTAAAATTTGACAAGTTTATGTCTGAACAAGGTTATACTAGATGTCACTCTGATCACTGTGTTTATCTAAAAAGGCAAAATGATGGCAGCTATATTATATTGTTATTGTATGTAGATGACATGCTTGTTGCAGGGTCTAACATGCAGGAAATAAATGTGCTCAAAAGAAAATTGGCAAATTCATTTGCAATGAAGGATTTGGGAGCTGCAAAACAAATCCTTGGTATGAAGATAACTAGAGACAGGAAAAATCGCAAATTAACACTGTCTCAGAATGAGTACATAGAAAAGGTGTTGAAAAGATTTAATATGCAGAATGCAAAACCAGTTAGTACACCTTTTGCTAGCCATTTCAAACTTAGTAAAGAGATGTGCCCAAAGACCCAAGAAGACATGGATTATATGTCTAAAGTTCCATATGCATCAGCATTTGGAAGCTTAATGTATGCAATGGTCTGCACAAGGCCTGATATTGCACATGCAGTGGGAGTTGTAAGCAGGTACATGAATAATCCAGGAAAAGAACATTAGATGGCAGTAAAATGGATTCTCAGATATTTGAGAGGTACCACAAATCAAGCATTATGCTTTGGTGGTTCAAACATTTCTCTACAGGGATATGTTGATGCAGATATGGCAGGTGACAGAGATAACAGGAGGAGCACTAAAGGATATGTATTTACTGTAGGTGGAACAACTATCAGTTGGGTTTCAAAAATCCAAAGTGTTGTTGCACTTTCAACAACAAAAGCAGAGTATGTTGCTACTACAGAGGCTAGTAAAGAAATGATTTGGTTACAAAGGCTTATGGGTGAATTGGGTAAGAAGCATGATATGGGCACGTTATACAATGATAGCCAAAGTGCCATTCATCTTGCAAAGAAATTAGCATTTCATTCCAGGACTAAACACATACATCTCAAGTACCATTTCATAGGGTCAGTATTGGAAGATGGAGAGTTGAAGCTGGAAAAGATACACACTAGCCAGAATCCTGAAGATATGCTAACAAAAGTTGTAACCAGGGAGAAACTGAAAATGTGCTCAGTTTCAATTGGTCTTCAAGGATGATGATAAATATGAGGAACAACCAGGTCCAAAGAGGAGTCATTGTCCAACAAATGAAGTAGCGGTGGAGTTGCTACAATCAGTCTCCAAGCGGGAGATTGTTGGGTGTGGAGCCTGATTTTCTTCCAAATTCAGAAATCCTTGTTTTGGCTGGATGTATACCCCAGGAAAATTGTACACCCTTGCACGCGGGGGGGGGGGGGGGTGTGAGGGGGTCTTGTCCCCCCTGCAGGGTCTGGGGGCCAGCAGTCCCCCGGCGGGGGTTTCGGGGGCAACGCCCCCAAAGCCAAAAATAGATGTAAAATTTCCTTGTAAAAGTATAGTAATTTCTAGTCAATCTGGGCCGTTCATTAGGCTGATGATGACGGTAGAAGTTATGTTTAGTTTAGGGTTTTTTTCCCTAGAAGGAAACCCCTCGCTTTTATGAGGGTATTGTATTGCGGCTGCGCATCGAATGTGTATTCTCTGAGCGGGAAAGAGATAGGGAGACTGTGAGAGAGAACAGAGGATATTACAGCGGATCTGTTGTAGGATTTGTCTCTTCATTTTTTGTTGGATAATAGAAAGGAAGGACTGGCTGTTCAAGGTGGAAGTAGCCCAAACTGGGTGAACCACGTATATCTGTGTCTCTCTGGTTTTCTATGTGTTTTGTGTGCTTGTATTTCCCGCATATTTTATGTGTTGCATTGCTCCATAATATATAATTTTCTAACATGGGCTTATTGGATAAGCAAGCTAACTATGGTCTTAAATTGTAGCACCACAATTATCACCTCAAAACTCGGATTGCACACCTTACGTATCTTTTGATTATCCTTAATCCCTTCAAAACGTAGCTCTTTGGAATGTTTGTAATTTGATCCTTCAAATTGAAGAACAGAAGTAGACCTTTGAAGAATAGAATGTAATTCTTGTGGAGAACCTCTTACTACTTCAATCGCATTACGATATTTGAATGCTTGCCAGAATTGTCTATAGTACATCATTTTATCTTTCTTCCATTGGAGGCATCTTCAAAATTTTCCAACATTAGTGATCTTCAAGCCTTCTTCTGTCAACTTTAGCTTTGATACCATGTTGGAAAATCGAAGGCAATGTAATTCTCTATATTGATGTTTATTGATTAGTAATGGAACATCATGATTGAAATTTAAATGAAGGTTTTCACTCCTTATATGTATAGAATTTAAATGGAGACATAGAACTAAAATGAAAATTGCAATATTTTATGTGTACTCTTACAAGGAATTGAAATAGGAATTGCAATTCAAATTTTCTCATTAAAGGTTTATAAACTGAGGCTAGCTGCTTGCAAGTCTGTCTTTTGGCATGGCACATTGTACCAGAGATTTACTGTTTACCGATGACTTATATTTCCAAATGAAAAATGATGCTTAGCTCAACATGTTTTCGTGTTCTTCAAACTAAATTAAATATTTTACTTCAAAGTTCAGTGTTTTACAATAATTTAGTAGAGCTCTAGCATCAGGACCTCACCTACCTAAGCAAAGAGCTAGTTACTTTCTGGGCTCTCTAATTATGAAAATGGCTATGGATTCTTGTTTAAATTCTCGGCCAAGACGAATATTTATAGGAAGGATATAGATTCTGTGTGATATCAGAGCCAAAGTGGAGATGCTTGTCAACCTTATCTAGGGAGGGAAAACCCTATCTCCATGATGCACTATTATCTATATACATGTTTATTGATTAGTAATGGAACATTAGATGATTGAAATTTAAACGAAGGATTTCACTCCTTGTATGTATAAAATGTAAATGGAGACAAAGAACTAAAAGGAAAATTGCAATATTTTATGTGTACTCTTACAAGGACTTGAAATGAGAACTGTAGTTCAAATTTTCTCATTAATGGTTTATAAACTGAGGCTAGCTGCTTGTAAGTCTGTCTTTTGGCATAGCACATTGTAGCAGAGATTTACTGTTTACTAGAGGTTATCTCAAAATTTATTTACGCTACCATGGATCTAAATTTCTTATGAACTTTCAACACTATAAGAAACTTTGGTGCCAATTGTTGATCAATTCTCAATTGGTTAGGGCTATATATGTTAATGAAAATTTTGCGTGCATGCAAGAGAGTTTGGTGCAAATGCACAATGTTGTGTAGCATTAGTGTGACAAATATGGGATAGTGCAAAGCATAGTTTTGAAGATTAGTCTAAGTTGACTCGTACCTAATCAGCTCAGTGAAGTTGATTGTTGGTTGAACTATTAATTGTTGGTTTAATGGACAGAAGATCTTGCAGGCCCAAATACCAAAGGGAAAAATGGAGCCCATCATGGGGTTCCCTTTGTAATTCTCCAGCACTGCTACCTTCCATGCTTCCTCAAACTCCTCTCCAACCTCAATATAAGTGCTAGTAGTAGCATGAGCAACAACACTACACTTAGTAGAACTAGAAGAACGCGTTTTCAAAACTTCACGAGAACTACCTCCCTCACGAGTCACCATGTGCCATGCTTGGTCTCGGGGGTTCGCTTCCTTCAACTCCTAGTTGAACTACATATCTTCATTGGAACCAACAACCTAAACTCCACTAGAAAACGATTCACCATTTTGTACTAGTGATTCACCATTTGTACTCGTGATTCACCATGATTTACAAGATAATATAATCTCATGAGAGATTTGCCAAAAAAATTATATATACATATTATATTATTAGTAAAATCGCCTTCCATTTTTCCTATGTATCATGGGGATTCACCCATTTATTATACATATAAATTTAGGGGGGTTCTTAAAATTTTCCCCTCG